>VWZT01010544.1:104975-178038 GCA_013397055.1 Pachycephala philippinensis | reverse complement strand
AAAAAAAAAGAAAAACCCCAATAGAAAATGAAGCTTATATTTCTTTGTTTTAGTCAAACATGCTCACTTTTTTTTTTTTTCTTTTTTGGTCAAAACTTTAAAAAATTGTTTGTTTTTTTTCAAAAAAAGACAAAATGTGGGGTTTGGTAAAACTTACGCATAGAGACTATACTGGTTTGAGTGGAAAAAAAAAAAAAAACGAAACACCAAAAACCAACAAATGAAAAAATGCAAGTGTAAACCTTAGTCATTTCAGAAGGGATGATTCTACTGGCTGTGAATTTTTACCACCACAGTCACGGGAGGCTTGAAATAAGCCATAGCTTTCCACAAGGTCACGCCAACAAAGTCAAGGGGGCCAAGAATTGGTGGGCAAAGTTCTCTGTCTTCTCTCCTAAACCAATAGCAGCTGTTGGCTGTGATGTCTTATGCAGATGTTGCAAGAACATTTTGTTTCTTTTTCTTTTCATTTTTTCTTTTTTTTTTTTTTGTGTGCGTGTGTTAAATTGTCTAAAAGGGAGGATATGAAACACTTTGGTTTGCTTTCTCCTCCTCTCCCCCACCTTATTGCACTCTGGATTCTAGTAAATTATAGGCTGCTATGCCCTCACCCTGTCCTGCCAGGTGTTTACAGACTGACCCAGATGTGCTGGGGGAGTGGAAGATGAGGGGGACATTTTCCCCTCCCCATAGTATCCAGACTCAATAAACAAAGCTGGAAAGGGCCCAGAAAGCTCAGAGAAGTTTTCTGCTTTTATCTAAAAGTGACTACAGACAGCCAAGAGACTGTGAATTGAGCCAGTCCAAGCAGCCAGCACAGCCTCTAGCTCAGTGTATTTTTTGCTTTGTCTTTGGCCAAGCTTTGCTTTAACATTTCTCTAGTTGACTTTTGATGGAAGGACGGGGTGGTAAAAATCCCTTAACTTTAATTTAGCTTCTACTTTTATACATTTAATTACTTACAATAAAAGAAAAAATGCCTAATCTTTCACTAACCATCTTATTGTTCTCATGAATTCAAGAGGTAGCAAAGGTAACAAGTCTGTCCACACAGACTTGCTCTTTAGTGAGGGAGGAAAGCTAAAAACATACGCACACACAAAAAATAAAATAAAAAAATAATAAAAAAGTACCTATGGAACTTGTAGCAAGTCCAGCCTACATCAAACCCCCTCCCCACCCCCCCACCCTAGAATTAACCTCAGACCTTCCAGTTCAAACATTCACATAAACGTTACAATGGTTTTTCCTTTAATAAAACAAGTACCTCTAAGCAAAGAATATTCATACGAAACTACTAGAAAAGTAAAGACGACCCCCTGCTCACTGAAAGAAATTCCCAGGGCATCCAGTCCCTGTTCAGTCATGGGTAAGGCAAAAGAGGTTTGCGTGTTTTATGGGAGAAGGTGGCACATGGTTTTGTGTGCCAAGGATAAAGATCAAAACGAAAATGGGGAGGGATGGTAAGGGAGGCTTTGCCATTTCTTTAAGTGAAGTACTGGGGCTGGTGCAGCCCTGGGAGCTGCTCCCCCACCATCACCCCCCCAGGGGGTGGGCTCCACCACTGCTGTGGCTTTCCCACAGTCTCTGGAGGGGCTGCCAACCCTGTGAGATGGTCCACAGACACAGCTTCTGCACTTGACAATGCTGTTATTTCACAGCTACTTAGGCCACTGAAAAGATGTACTTTTATTTTCTTTTTAATGGCAAGAAATACCCCTACTGAGTTTGGTTTTAAGAGAGGAGGTGAGTACAGTGACAGGAACAAACAAAGAGGGAGGGAGGGGGGAGCCAGCAGAGGCTGAAAGTTCCCCAAGGTCCCCCTACCTGCTCCAGATAAGCAGTATAGCAATGAAGTCGATGTGTGCAAAAAGAGGCATTTCTTGCCAGGTCATCAAAATTTGAAGGGAGACTGGGAATAAATGCATCAGCTTGGCTGTGGACCTTTCTTTTTTTAAAAAAAGGAAAAAAAAGGAACTTTTTTTTTAAATGTTAAAGCTACATTTGTTTAGGCCTCTCATGACTGAACAGAGTATGGGGAGTTGCCCCCTTTTTTGTCTGTTTTTTTTCTTTTTTCTTTTTTTTTTTAAGCAGCAAGTCTACAGAAAGGTAAATCACTGCGGATGGGCTTGAAGCTCATTCTGGAGTCTTTGGCTTATGTGGGAGAGGTATGCATTCGCAGGTGGCTGATCAGATTGCGCTGCTGGGTGAATTTCCCACCACACAGTTGACATTCGTAAGGTTTTTCTCCTGAGTGGACACGCATATGCTCTGTTAGTCGGTACTGCCGGGTAAAGCGCATCCCACATTCCTCGCAAGCAAAGGGCTTGAGCCCCAAGTGGCTGCGCATGTGCCGTGTCATGGTGCCCCGCTGCGTGAACATCTTGCCGCAGATGTTGCAAGGGAAGGGCCGCGTCAGCCAGTGAGTTTTCTCGTGCTGCCGCAGCGTGGCTGGATCCTTGTAGCTCTTCTCACACACTGAACATTTGAAGGGCCGGGACTCCGCAGCGTAGGACTGATTGGGGTTGGACAAATCCTCGGCTTCATCCTTGCTGCCGTATGTGCCTTCCTCCTTGATGTAAAGGTCTTCCTCAGTGTGCGTTTCCACGTGGGCATTGAGCTGCTCAGAGCTCGGGAAGCCTTTGCCACAGGGGATACAGACATACAGGTTGTCACCATAGGCCACTGGCTCAAACCCCTCCTGCCGGTAGACGTAGTTGGCACTGGTATGGCCGCCGCTCTCGCTCTCGCTCTGGCCGCTGTCGTCACTGTTCTCCTTACCGTTTTCCACCTCCTCCTTACAGGGGTAGGGCAGGTCTGCCCCATAGGCCCCGGCCAGACTCCTCTCCACGGACTTGGACAAGGGCCCCAGCAGGATACCGTTGGGCAGCCCCTCACCCTCGTCCCTGTCTTTGCCCCCTTCCTTTCGGTCAAAGGCGTTGTCTTTCTTGATCCACTCCTTCTTGCGGGACGAGTGCCGTAGGCCCTTGCGCTGGCTGCTCTCTGTCAGTGAGTGGTGGCACTCCTCGCTCAGATCCATCTCCATGGGGTCGCTGCTGTCGGCCATGCTGTGGGGGGCTCCGACGCCAGGCTCGTCGAACGATGAGGCACTGTTGGCTGCAGGGGCTGAGGCAGACTGGGGAGAGCCGTGCTGGCTTTCGCTGTGCTGCGTGTCATCGTGGGAGGCTGTGACAGGGAGCGAAGGGCTTTTTTTGGACAGGTCGAGGCCTAGCTCCTGGTCACCGGTGCTCCCATTTGCACTGCTGCCCCCACCGCCGTTCTTGCTGGCTCCCCTGCTTAAGGAGTGACAGTTCTCTTGGTTGGAGCTGCTGATGAAGACCTCGTCATCAGAGAGCTTTCCCTTTGATAGCTCCTTTGAGTGTGAGCCCTTCAACCCCTCATTTGACCCTGAATAGCGAGCTTGGATGACTGAAGCAGTGGAAAGTCTCTGACTCCTGGCAGATCTCCCGACACCAAGGCCACCGGCCTTGCCAGCAAAGGACTTGCCGTTCCGCTTCAGCTTCTTTCTGCAGAGAGCTGCCAGGTCGTGCAGTTGGAGGTAGCTTGCTGCGGTGAGGAGAGCATTAAAGTTCTGTTCACCAGGCTGGTCAGTCGTTAAGAGCTTACCAGTATAAATAAAGTCCAAGATCTGCCGGAACACGGTGGGGTTCACCATGTCCGTGTCTAAGTTTATCAGGTTGTCATGCAGGACAAGGGATTTGAAATACATGCTGCTGGCTGCCAGGATATTCTTATGGGCACGAAAAAGGGCATTTTCTACCACAATGATCACATCACAGAGGAAACCTTTGGCTCGTTGCTGGTTCAGCTGCAGTAGCAGTTGTTTGGCATGATTTGGCAGTTCCATCTCCACCTTCTCTTCCTCTCACCTTCACCTTACCACCTGCAAAACAGGAGAATGAGAGGTGTGAGCTTGCTGTTTCCACTAGAACAGGTTACATTTAATAGACTGGTTTAACACAGTGCAGTCTATGTTAGGCTTGACACTGACTAGGGAGATCTAAGTACATTGAGCCCTGCAAGCTGTGATCCTGCTAGGAACACAGAAAGAAATATTTCTCATGCTAAGACTTGATTTGAGTCTTTCAAAAATCAGATTTGTAATTATCTTTTTACAAAAGCAATTGTTGTTGGCTGGAATCACTATTCAAAAGATACCAGAATGAAAAAAATAGTTAGGTACAGGGGAAAGCTGTTCTCTCCTGACACAGATTTGAAGAGAGGATGAGAAGTGAGAAAAAGCGGAAGAAAAGAGAAGCATCTACTTCACTCTCATTTGCATATCTGAGCATGTAAAATAATTACCATAAACTGCAGCTTCCCTGCTTTAACATGTAGTTTGTTTCTTGGCTGTTACATGTTGAAATCTTTAACTCCCAGCTGCTCTGGGGTTGAGAAAATGACATGTAGCAACTAAATCCATTGAAGATGGAATTAATCACACTGAGGTGTGAATGGGAAGCCTCCTTGAGAGTATGAAAAGCTGCTTTAAAAACCACTCCCATGGCAATGTCCATATCCCAATCCATTGACATGAAGGGTTAGAATCAACCCTCACCTGGCTGAAATTCAGGATGCTGAGCTAACTAAATGTCACCAAATGTCTTCACAAATCTGAAACAGTTTTCTCAAGTTAATTTTGTTCTGTCTTTAATTTTGAAAGAATTTTGTTTAAACTAATAGAGTCAAGTAACGTATCTCAAGTCACAGTCTCTCTACCCTGAAATACTGTAAAGAGAGGAAAATTGTGGTTACCTCTGTACAGTTCATGCATTTCACAAACAGTGGTCATGATGTATTTTAGTTTAGATGTTTATACTGGCCTTCCCAGTAGTATGGACCATAGAAAACACCCAGTTTGAGATATGTCAGAACTAAGTGCAGTTGCATGTTTGGTAGATATTACAATCCATAAAAACCAGAATTTAAATCTGGTGCTGCATTCAGGAATCCAAGATCAATTTTAAATTTTTTTCGTTGTTGGTGTTTCTTTTTGTGTGTTTGTTTGTAAGTGCCAACTACTATTTGCATTTATCTGTTAAAGTTGATTTAAAATAGTTTCTGAGGTTCCAAAGTAGGAATTAAATACCAAATTTACAATAACCACCATTTAGCCTTCCACTTCCTTTCTTCCTTTCCCAGTTTATCATATCATTGAAAAATTTCTCTTATTGAAGGAGAAGCAAGCCATAAATACAGAGAAATTAAGAGCTTAAGTTTTCTCTTAAAATCATCATCAGTTCATTTTTTTATTGTTTGTGAGTCCCACTACCACACTCTGTCCCATCAGAGTTCAAATGATGAAGCATTAGACTGCATTATCTTCCCTCTGTGCCACGTATAGGTACCCAACAAAAAGAAATAAGGAATGATGCTGTTAGAATTAAAACTTGCTTCCCTCAAGCCTGATTCTTACTACCTGGTGATAAAGATTTCATTTGGCAGAAAGGTGGTAAATTTACATCATCCATTTCTGCACAACAGAAAAGTTTTGCTTTATGGAAAAAAGCTACCAAAAAGTAAACAAATGCAGTATTTCCTCCAGCGTTGTTGCCTGACTGCTCTAGTACTTTTCCCACCAGATCTGCTAAGCAGGTGCCTCCCTTCTTCCACAGGACACAGTTCACCACTTGTTTTGCTGGTCAGCCTGATACTTGCTTATGCTTTTGGTGGAATTCTGTGGTGGCTCTTTTGTGCAGCAGCACCTAATTTAGCATCCACACAGATCCCTCTGGCTCATCACCCTGACCCACAGCTGAAAAGGCTGCTCTGCTTTTCTGTTTGATTTTGTTTCAGCAATGGATGGGAACCCAAAAAGACAGTGGATTCACCACGGTGCCTTTGTGCACACGGATGTTGTTCCCAGAGCTCGGTGGCTTTAGAAAGGGCGGCAGCCAGAAGGAGGAAATACAGGCTTGCCATGGTGCTAGTTCCACCTATAGTGTTTCTGTAATAGAAATTCACCCTGCAGAATCAGAAAAATTGGACAGGACAGAGACTACCTCCACTGAGCAGTGTTGAGCGCTTTAAAACCAAGATTTGATGTAATTAGTTACATCAGAGTTGCAGCACGGAGGCAGCGTGTCTGGTTCTAGTGGCTTGCTTCCAGAATTGCTGATTAAGGGGAAGAAGCAGCAGCACAGAGGCACAAAATACCCACTTTTATCTAGCCAGGCCAAATAAGAGCCCTTACTTCTGGGTCACTGAGATACATCGATAGGGGAGGACAAAAACATGGCTTGCAACTTAACAGCATCTTTCTATATAAATGCATCCTGCTCAAGATAGCAAGAAACAGCCCAGTACTACACTTCCACTACAAACGCAGTGGTGCTTTTCCATGCATGTAACACAAATCCCTTGGTATGATTTTTAAGTGTTCCATAAAGGACAAATATGGGAAAGGAAGGGAAACAGTACAGCCAATATTTTCTGCCTAAACAAAGTAGTAGTAATAATAATAATAAAATGTTACTGAAGTAGAAGTGGGCTTATTTCCCATTGATGTGGCACTTAAAGCAGAGGTCTAGAAATTGCTGTATAGGAGTTGTTCTAAGCCTTAAGGCTTGCAACAGTTATTAATGCAGAATATTTTTAGTGTTTTACTTTTTTTTGTTTTACTTTTTTTCTCTTTCTGCCTTAAATGATATTGAAGCCAGGTAATGCGCCTACAGAGAAAGCCCTGGAAACAGAATTAAAATTCTGCTACTGACCTTCGCGAGGAAGATAATGTTATTATTAAACTTCAGTATGTTCTGCAGCATAAAAACTAGCATAGTACAAGTTGTTTAAATTACCTCTATTTATCTCACATGTCAAATTTTACAGAACTATTCATGTTTAGTAGGACATACATATAAGGTAGGCTATTACCTTCAGTAGATTTTAAAAGCAGTGGTAAGGTGTAAGCACTATAACATTGCCTATCAAATTTGAATTTGTTAGCTGAAGTCTAATGGGGATTTAACAACTCCAACAAAATGAATGTAATGAATCAAGGCAGAAAAACCTTCAACCAAGCTTAGAGCACTGTGTTTAAAATTTTGTCAGAATTGCCCTAGGGCTTTGACCAGGACAGGAGTATGGCTCAGAGAACACTCCTTTGACTGGCATCCCTTTGTTGACAAAAGTCTTATGGCAATCTGCCTTGTGTATCTTGTGCAGTCCTCAACAAAAATAAATACAGTCCAGATATTTTCCAGAGGTAACCAGTTACAAACCCTTCTTTGGCAGTGTTGCATTTCAGAGGTGGAGGAAGAAAGGTGTGTTGGGAAAGTTGTTAGCAAAAGAGAAGCAGGCATTATTCCTTAACTTATGGCATTCCTAGGATCTCACTTCTCGCTGAAAGTATGGGACCAAGGACAACTATGAGTTTAAATCCTGTATAAAAGTTACCTGCCCAAACAAATGGCAGGTGCAGCCTTAGAAAGGCCTTGCCTAATCCATTGGTTAGCAGAGTCTCTTAACAAACCGTAACATTTGAATAACATCACCACGACCTCCCAAAGCCCTAAAAAAATCACAGTGGGTTTATACTTCTTGTATTTCAGTATCATTTTTAATAACCCTTCCTGCTTTTCTGTTTTCAGAAAAAAAACCCAGAAAAAACATACTCCCAGTTCAGAGGAGCCCTGGCTCAGAAAAGGCTCAGCTGCATTTCTAGTAATAAACCCAAACCCCAAACCTCAAGAATACATAGATGTTTCACTAGGGCCACAGTCTTTACTCATTGAATGTGGTGTGCGAAATTTCACCCCTTTGCATTTAAAAGAGGATTACAGAAGGCTCTAGACAAATAGCAGCAGTCATGGTCTTTTCCCAGATTCAGGTTGGTTACCCCATTTTCAAGACAGACATTTTTCAGAGCAGTGAACCTGCTCAAATACTCCCATGCAAGGAGGGAATGAAACAAGGCTAAGGCTCTCCACTACCTCCACCATATCCATGACACTGAGACACAGCACATGCAAAGACATGAGAAGTACAGGACACAAATCACAGAATACAGTAATGCTGCAAGCAGATGCCACACATCAAACAAAGCTTCGCAAGCTAAGAGCCGACAGCATCTTAATAAGCAATATTGCCCCAGGAGCTGGGTAACTGCGAGCTGCGGTGCCCAGCCTGGGGCACACTGGGACCCCATGGGCAGCAAGGTTGTGCACAACACACAGGCTGCTCCTGGAGCTGTGCTGCTCTCACTACACAGCAGGAAAAAATTCATTTTCTCTCAATTTGCGCAAAGACTCTGAACGTCACAGAAAATGAAATTGCTAAACAGAGGAGAAGAGAAATCCCTTCACCCCTTTCAACAGTATAAAATCTACATATTCACTACAGGTTTGATTCTCTTTAATATCACTAAATCTCTTCCTAAAAGTAATTGCTGAATGAATGCTAAACGTGTTATCTTAGCAACCTCTGGCACGAGATGCTATTTGATTTCATCTCTGAGTTATAGATTGCAGCACATGAATATTGTTTACCTTTTAAGAAGCAACACCAGTGAAGCAAAGAATCAATCAAAAACAGATCTAAGGAATCACTCATTTCACGTAGAGGATTTGTGGCTGGATGAGAAGGCTAGACACCGAGCACCTGAACAGTGAGCTAACAGTACTGCAGATAAAAACCAACAAACAGATTAGATGTGATGTATCAAATTAGATGCTGTTAAAACATCAGTCTACTGTGCATGTTATAATAGACCCAGGAAAAGACAGTGGCCTGCTTACTTATTTCTCCACTTTCCCAAGCAGTTGTGCTGCACTGAGCAGACACTGCAGCAGTGAGCGTGGGGAAGAACAAGACAAAATTAAATCCACTGTTTCCTACATTTCTCTATCCCACCAATTTATGACATTAAAAATGCTGTGTCCAGCTGCTGCTGGAACTGAGTGAAACTGAAACAGATGACTTCTGCACCCTTCAGTTTCAGATGAACCAACTTTTTTTGAGCACTTAACAACCCCACTGGGAAGAGAGCTTTCCTGTTCCTCACTGGCTCATCTGATCTTCCTTTACCCACATCCCAACAGAACCAGGACCCCAAGAGGTGTCAGTGTAGTGGGTGGTTCACAGCCACTAACCTGCCCCCAGAAGTTGCACTTGGCAGGTCATTAGCCCCATGACCTTTAAAGCTATTCATATTCTAGAACAGCAGAAGCATGAGGAGAAGTGCTGGAACTGTGTTAGTCCAAATGGTTCCCTATCCCCAGCTCCTGCGAGCAGTCAGACAGCAGCAGAATTCAGAAGCTGAGGCACAAACATGCATTTTCACTATTGGCAGTGGAGCAGCAAAAGCTCTGTGAAGAAGGCTCAAGCAGAAAACAGGATGCAGCACCCTTGTTTTTCTCACACAGATATTTAGCACTTTAAAATAGCTAAGACCAACATGTGAAGTTACTCGGGCAGAGGTCTGCAGAGCTGGGGGAGGGAGAGAAAACATGCAGGACAGAGCAGGATGTGCAGCTGATTTTGCAGGTGTGGGCATGGAACAGAGAAGGAAAATGGAGGATCATTTTGCAGAGGATACCACATCAGCAAACTGAAAGTGGCCCTTGTTTAGTTTGTTACATTCCAATTAGTGCCAGGCAGAACTGCCCCCCCGGCTCCCTGAGGCAGCTCTTGCAGGACTCCCACAGAAACGGCACAGCTTTGCTCAAGGACACGAGCACCTGTCTGGTACCTCTGTGCGGCAACGTTTGGATATTTGGGACGTGGGCAATGCCTCAACTGCTACCAGCTCCTGGCCCAAAAAGGAGAGGAAAAAAAGAGTGAGATGATTCCCCAGTCCCTTCTCTCATGTTCTAGAATAACAAGGAGAGCCTGACATGACTAGGCCCTTCTCTACTGCATGGCAAATTTCCCAGGGAAGGGGAATCTCCATGGGTGAAAAGGGTAGGGGCCCTGTGTGCATGAAAGCACAAAAATCAGGAGAGCAAAGTGATTTCCAGTCAGTGCAAGGCTGCAGCAAAGCAGAAACACCTTGCTATTCAAGCTGAAACTACGAGCAGTAGAATGCAGATTAACCACTTGGTTGCCGCTTACCATGCCAGGTACATTGGGCTAAAGGCACCTCCATCCAGTGCTGCCCGACGTGCCAGGTACATCCCATGATGTTCCATTGAAATCACAACAGGCCATCAATAGAACGTGGCTGCACGGATGCAGAATGGAGAACCAGCAGGGACGCTGTTAAATGCAATTAAAATACTGCAATCAAAATTGAAACGTACATTTTAAAACAGCCACCTGCCTTAAATACGCAACTGCTAGAACAACCTCCCCTCCACCCATCTCCCCACAGCTGCTGAACTGCGACGGAAGCAGAACAGAAGGACTCTGCAAGTTTCTTACTGACGTTCCCTGGCCGCTTACATTCATGACTCTCAATGGCACTGAGCTTCGGGGGACCAGTCCACATGTATCCAAAACCAGCAGATCCCAGGATATCTGCACCAGCTTCCTTCTGCCCAGAAACTCAGGCAATGAAATATCATCACCATTTAGCAATGCCTCTACAACAACAACAGCCTGGTTCCAGAGCTTCATGGTCTCATTCCCGACACAGTACAGGCAGCAGAAGAAACTCTTCAAAGCTGATCCACTGTGTTGTCCCCATTTCTCTGTCCCACTTCCCACGCCTTTGAAAATATCTTCTAGAGATGTTATGGCACTGAGCCAGGCTGGATACTTTGGTGCAAGGCGAGAGATGAACATACTGTATACCCTCTCCTATTTATAATGATGCTTCACCAATAATTTAGTCTCCATTCTTGGAGACTGGAGATCAAGCTGATTCATGGTGAACTGCAGCTTGTACAAGCGTCGCAAAACTTAAGATCTATAATTCCACCCTCCCCTGCCCAAAGGAAAAAGCAACATCATCTTTTCCATGTCAGGAAAAGACACATATCACAGATACCCTAGGTTTGACAAGCTAATTGTATCCTCTGCAGAGCATATCCTTCCCACGGAATTCCTCTAATCAGCTCCAGCAGGATTATCATGGAGGACAGTCTCAGGGTAGATGCTAAGAACAGGTTCCTCTCTACAAGTGGTGATGCTGCCACAGTGAAAACAAACAAACAAAAAGCCCAAACCCACCAAAAAACAGTACGGAAATAAGCCTGCAGCCTGGCAGGGATTTAATACAGGTTTTTAGACCCTCGTGGTAAAGTGAAACATGTGCATAGCTCTTATTACACTGATGGCTGCATATCTCCAGCTGTGTTTCTGGAGATAGAAATCTTACATTTAAAAAGTGAGAATAGTATTGATTATCAACCTTAAAAGATAAAAGGCCAAATAAAAAAGACCTATAATACTTAGTGTCGTTGAATGAGAGCGTCAAGGAGGACACAGACCTGAGAAATGGAACAGGCTGTCGTGAGAACGACAGAGTATACAGAGATAGTTCATTCTTCCTGAACATCTGCTGGGCTCAGGCCCAGGACAGTGTTCCCATCATTCCCACCTGCATACTTATCCCCACAACTCTGTAACTAAATCCCTTTCACACTGAACTAATAGGTCTTTTATATTCAGATCACCCTGTTTTGACTGCTGTAGGCTGAAGATTTTAAAATCTTGTCAATACAATGAAGAAGTGAAATGTAAGCAACTGTTTGCCTACTGACCTGGGCTGTGCGGAGCCAAGAGCATTTGCTGAACTAGTCTGAACAGGCCACAGCCAGCATGAACAGGCCAACCCACATCTAACTGCCACACAACTTGAAGCATAATGGGCCAGAGCCCCAGGAATTTGGAGCTCCCCCCTCTTCAGAAGATGACGCTCTGCACTGCATTGGAGCAACCTGAACTCTGGCTCCATCTCCCAGCATCATCTCCCTGCAAAACCCCCAGCAATACCAGCAATACTCAGTTTAACACAGACTGAACGCTGCATAAAGGTGTTTTTTGAACAGCAGCTCAAACACAAGGATTTTACACCCAGATTACATCAATTTGCTTCTTGCTGCTGTGAAGCAAGAGCTCTTCTCCACAGTTGTATTTCCCCTCTAGGGCAGAGTTTAGCAGAGAACTGCTTCAACCAAAGGTGTTTCCTACTCTTAGAACATCTCACTGCAGTCAGAAACGAAGCTTCCTGCCAATTCCTAAACAGAGTGCTTGTATATTATACATTTATTGTCACTGCTGACATGTAGGAGCCTAGGACTACCCAAACCTCTACTGGGAGGAGAAGAAGAGGCATGGACATTGCAGATCTTGTCGGCCAGAGTCAAGCACTAAAAATTCCTGTGTATCTGCAGAGCACAGTTGATCTCAGGAACAGAGCAGTGGCACAACACAAAGCTCCAGAAGGTCGCAACCACTTAGTGACCAGCAGTAGACTCTGGGCTCTTCTGCTCTTCCTATAGCTGAGCAAGCTCAGTTTCAGTTGTACCTGCACTGCAATTAGTAAAGGCAGCTCCAATGTCCTATGCTAATCTCATTTAATTAATTTATTTACTCCCTATTGCATGAAAGTAACATATTGAATGAAGTAGCTCAAAAAGACCCCTTCCGTATGCAAAATTTCTGTTTCCCAGCTATCTTTCAGCCAGTACAGAATTCTCCCTTTACAATGCAAGAATTTAAGACATGCCTAAAGGCTTGTTGCAACCTCCCAGCTAATCCTAGAGAGTGTCAGGGTTGGGCTCTGTCCTTCAGTAAGGTAGGCCACTTGGCAGGGGGTGCATGGAGTGGCAACCTCATGCTGAGCATTGCTCTGAGGGCAGGAGCACACCCAGCACTGTGGAGAAGGAGGAATGTCATGACCTTCTTCCAACCAAGACTGTCCCACAGGACACTCCCCGCTGCAGCACTGCTTTAGGGCTCTGAGTCACCACAGGTACAAGCTGATAGCAGGTTGTGAAATGCAGCAATACTGGAGCAAATGCATGACCCTTTCAACTGTCCCTGCAGCTGGGGAGGGATCTCCAGGACAGGGATGAGGCAGGCAGCTGGAACTAGTGACTGTGAGTCAGACTCCTTAGTTACATGGTTTGTTAGAGCAAACAAAGCCTCAGAGTACTAGGAAAAATGGGAGCAGGTTTGATAAAGATCCTCCCAATCGGCCTGTTTATTTTTATTTCTTGTGTGGACTCAGCAAACGTTTCTGCAGAGAGAAGCAGTCTGCACAGGAGCATCTGCATACACAATACTGTTAATATCATGAGCTGGCAACAGTTAACACCAAGTTTCCATGCTGAGGGGTATAGTAACTGTCTTGGACCAAAATGTCATCTCTCACCATATGCCAGATACCACTGTGCACAAAACAAGCATTGCTGTCTTGCTTTTTTTCCAATAAGAAAAAAATCTCATTCCCTTTACCCGTATCTATAGATGCAGTTCTTAATATAAATGATGCCTTAAATACAGTACTTTTAGCACTTTATCCACTTTTTTTTTCTTTCTTTTTCCCCAAAAACTGACCGTATACTCAGCCCTGTACTTAGCAAAGAAATCTTTGGGTTAAAGTTCCACTTTGGTGAAGTCTTTCAAGCAAACCACTGTAAGAGTTGGTCCTGGCAGTATTAAGACTGTACTGCCTGCCAAACATCCCTCCAAATCAGATGCTTAACTGATCACCCTGAACCCTTTGTATTTGGTTCTTTGCAGCCACTAAAAAGTCTCAGCACATCTGAGCCTGGCAAATGAGAGGAGGCCAGAAACCCACTATTTAAAAGCAGAAGGCCTAACAGACTCAAAGTTTTGCAAACTGTCTGTATTGCATCCAAATCTCTCCAAGCTGAAGATAACCTAGAGGGAAAGCAGAGTTTACTCACTTTCAGAATTCTTCATTTCTTTGGCTGCTTTTCCTCAAACCCTACTTCTTATTTTGACTGTTTTATTCCTCTGTCTTCTTCACTTGAGGCTTCAAGCATTATCTAAACTCAGCTCACAGACTGCAAGGAGGTCACTCTACATGTTTCCAAAATCCACCTCTTCCCAGCAAGGCTCCCATCCTGCCAGCTTTATCCTGCAGCCCTGCACAGCAGTGGTCCAGGGCTGCAGATACCTGGGGCGCATTTGGCCAGCCCTCCCTGACAGACAGCTTCTCAGCTTGGGGGATTACAGCCCTGGGCACGTTATGAAAGGCAGCCCAGCAAGGTCATGGGGTGTTGAAAACTTTGCTGCAGTCCAAAGCACAGGATCTTCCTCCTTTCCTTCCCTACACACTATTCTTGTCAAGGTCAAGGATTTCCTGGCCATCCTCAAAGTACACAAATTATAGGCTTTTGTCATGAATTAAGACTTAAAACTTCTCTTCGTTTAAAAAAAGTAGAAGGGGTGGAGCAAGGCGGGGGGAAGGTACTTTTGCCTAAGATTTGGTTCTGGAAAGGAGATTGACAGCCTATGTATGTGCTTTACCCGGTAATCTGAAAGCTCCTCAGGACAGGACCCTTAAAAGCATTTTATACTGAACCATATACACATCCCAGAGCAAGAGAACCGGCAGCTCCCCGCATCCGTTCCAGTCTGCTCAGCTTCTCCTAAATCAACACTGCCAGAAGGCAAGACAGCACTATAACAAATTAGCACCACTCACAATTTGTTGAAGTTGCTGTTGCATTGTTTGTTTATTTAAAACACGCGCAAGCACACACACAAACCTCCCGAGCCTGCTCTCTGCTGCCATCCCCCAAACTCCAGATTTGTAGTCTCAGAGAGGCGAGCAAAGGCTGTGGATTAAACCCATGCAGAGCAACAGCCACTGTGCTGGGACTCTGCTTGGGTTTTGCTCTTTCGCTACAAGCAAAACCAAAGAATGCCCACATTATTCCAGCCTGGAACATCATGGTGTAGAAATCCTTATTTCAGCACCTGAATAGGGAAATGTTGTTAAGAAAAAGAAAGAGCCACAGGCTTGAAAGGACCCAGCGCTAATAAAACTCTTAGTGCTAATGCTATTTATGAACATCCAAGGGATAATCTGCACCCCTTATCAGCCCACAAGATTATAAGATCTTTAAAATAGGAAACATGTCTTACTCCATAAAGCACTGTATAAGTTTACAAAGCGCAATATTAGTGGTAATAAATAATTGTCAAAGTCGAGCACAGAGGTGGCTGTAAAACCTGAAATACCATCACTGTTCCCATTTCTTTCTGAGCTCTGGGTAGTAGCACTGTACCTTCCCTGGTTGTGCTGACTTGGTCTGCTCTTATGCACCAATCTGGTTTTATTTTAAGAGATCATTTGGGAAATGTGCTATGCCTATACTCCCAGTGGAGAAAGTAATGTTTGATCATGAGGTGATCACGATGAGGGTGATTTTGAAGAGCTGTAGTAGATTCTTATCCTTCCACCAACCAGTCTAGTTTGCCAGCACACGTCAGTGTGCCAGCAATGATTCCTCTACACAGCATTTCTATCTGTAGGCAGTTATCACACACAGAGCACCCTACTATCAGAGCAGCTGCTCACCAGTTACCTCGTGTAGCCTACAGAGACAGCTTCTCTTTCATTTCTCTTGGTTTATATGACAATAAGCTCAGGGCTACTGCAGGCATAGTTTAGAGGACAGTAAAGTCAGCATCATCCACTCAAACCCTTACATGCTCTCATTTAAGGGTTTTTTTGGGTTTGTTGTTTTTTTTTTTTTTTTTTTTTTCCTCCCCCCTCATTTTAGAGAATTTTTTTCTGTCTTGTGAATGCTCTTAATGTTTTCATCTCTGGCTGCTGACAGATAACTGCATTATCCAAAGCATCTCTGCTCACCTGGGTTGAGCACGGCTTTGGTTTCTGGACAGGTGAATGCCACAGAGACCACAGCCATCTCCACCAGTCTAACAACAGTTAAGGAAATTAAGAGATTTTCTACTCAGATTGAGACCTTTGCATGGAATTCTGTTGGTGCCAAAACATTATAATTTTATTCTTCAGATAACCCATGATTTATCAAACGTTTAAATACTCAAGTGTGAGTATTTCAAGAGCTACTCACTTTACATTTGTCACCTAAGGAAATTACTAAGAAATTAGTGCATTTTTTTCCCTGCCAGAAAAAAAAAATGCTTCAAAGAGCAGAGCAGAATGCATTACCCTCCTTCTTTCAGCATTATTAAAACCATCTCATTGGTAATTATTGTCCTCAAGATGGGTGTGGGGGAGTGAAAATCTGTAACAGATTCTATTTTTAGAAGATAACCTTGGGAAAAACAGGAGGTACCAGAGAAACAGGCATGAGGGGTGAAGTTATGACAGTACTGAAACTAGCAGGAGACACAGGTGTACCAGGTGTCTGTGCCAGAGAGCTCTGAGGAACACAAATCTGGCCACACCCCCTGCAAGATTTAGGCTTGGCAGGCAGGTTTCAGAGGCACTCAGAATTCACAGAGACAATTCACATATTTAAATGTTTGAGCAAGAGTTAAAAAAAAAACCAAACCCAAAACCAAACCCACACGAAAAGGTTATTTTAAAAGTTTGCTGGATCACTTCCCATGGAGCTCTCCCCTCTCAGCAAGGAAAGCAGTTTGAAGGGGGAAAAAAAAACCAACCAAAAAGCCAAGCAGAACCAAAACCTAAAAACAGCTGGAGAGGCTGGAACTTCCCTAATGGAGATGAAACAACAGAGCAGTTTTACACCTACATAAATAGGATCAGAATCTGGCCCAAGGAGTAATACACGTACAAACTTCTGCTCATAGCTATAACAAACATTGATACCACACCTTAGAGTGGAAGGAAAAAATAAAATTCTTCCATCCTTATCACTTCCAGCAGAGCCCACTGATATAACAGCATCAAGAGATGCCCAGAGGATGTAGAAAGTACTCTTAGTGAGGATACATTTGGACTGAAGCCTCTCTCTTGGCAGTGTGCATTCCCAAACACCTGTATCTAGTATCCAGCTGCTTTCAGCCCCTGGCTGCACATTATTCAGCCCCATGCAGTTCTGTCACAGAGAAGGGCCGAATAAATTGTGGCATTGTTACACCACAGTGCAGGTGCTCGGAAACACACACATCCTGAGGCTCGTGCCTCACCAGCCATAGGGATGTTCTGATGCCATCCAGCTTTCTCTGACCCACCAAGTCAGTCCACCTTGGGTTAATCTCTTCCCTTCTCCAGGCATTTTCTTGGCAGGCACTTCACTCAAAAAATATGTTTTAACAGCAGGAAAACCACCTCAAAATCCCCAACCAAACAAGTCAATGCCTGTAAAGAACCCGAATAAGTCACATAGGTGGCATCCTTCTTATCACAAGGTATCCTCCATCACAGATGCTAACATGGCTTTCACACACCTGCTTTCTCTGCAACCTCGTGTAAGAAGCCTGACGGTAATCCCAAATCCCAAAACCCTCCCAGGAGCAGTCATTGCACACCCAGACCTACTCCAGACAATCAAAGTCTTGTAACAGGGTATGTAATGTAAAAGCCCGTTTAATCTTGTGCAGGCAAGAAATAGCAGGGACTTGCCTGTTGAAAAATTAGAAGGTATATAGCAATTCATCAAATTGATTTAATAGAGCCAGCTGCATGTATGAATGCTGGCCCCGGCAGAGACAGTCCCAACCCTACACATTTGCTTACAAATAGGCAAGGTGCTTTGGCACAGCCACTGAATCCTTTGAAAAAGTTGGTTTCGACATGTTGGAAAAGGACTTGGATTTTTCAGCTGCTCTCTAAGCAGAAGGCAATTCAGAGAACACACCCAAGACCTGCAGCAGACACCACTTTAAAATTTGTCTTCATTATGTTCTAATTTTTACACAGCTTTCTAACATTTGCAATAGCCAGATGAAATTTTTCATATTTCTAAAAACAGAGGAGAGGTCATGAAAGCACTGTTACACATCATTTGTTCTTTCTCTAGTGATAGTCAAGAGTCCAGAGTCCTGGCCCAGGGTTTCCATTTATATTTTCCCTGTGATTCTTAAGCCAACAAACCAAATAGAGTTGTCAGGTTTGGTGAGTTTCAAAACAAAAGGTGTATTAGAAGGGGGATTATTTATTATCATATTATTAAAGGATTTAGTGAGGAATCTAAAAATCTGTGCAAGGGTTTGTTGGAGGGGAATTAGAAAGAGAAGAGCCTGATAAAAACAACCCCACTCACTCCAATCACAGGGTTTGTTCCTCTCCTCCACATAAAATCATAGAATCATTTAGGCTGGAGAAGACCTGTAAAATCAAGTCCCAAGATTAACCCATCACCGCCAAGTCCACCTCTAAACTGTGTCCCCAAGTGCCACATCTACACATCCTTTGGATAACCTCCAGGGATTGCAATTCCACCATTTCCTTGGGCAGCCTGTTCCAATGCTTGATGACCCTTTCCTTGAAGTTTTTTCCTAATATCCAACCTAAACCTCCCCTGGTGCAACATGAGGCCATTTGCTCTTGTCCTATTGCTTGTTACTTGGGAGAAGAGACCAACCCCTCTGTGGCTACAATTTCCTTTCAGCCTTGTTGAACCTCACCCAAGTGGCCTCAGCCCATGGAGCCAGCCTGTCCAGATACCTCTGCAGAGCCTTCCTGCCCTCCAGCAGATCAACACTCCCACCCAACCTGGAGCCATCTGTGAGCTTACTGAGGGTGCCCTGGACTCCCTTGCCCAGATCTCTGATAAGGACATGCACACTAATGCCTTCTTGCCTTCCATGAGGGAAACAAATCCGTAAGACTTGGAAAACACTGCACTGAGACACATGGTGGGGAGGTTCTGGGAAGCAAAGCAGCAGCAGAAGTTATATGGAAATAACAACAACATTCACAGAAGTTCCCCTTGGATACATGTCAGCGTGTGGGAATGAAGGATTAAGATTGACTATTTGCATTTCCCAGTCAGATGCCAAGATAGCAAAGCTGGCAGGCTGAGGTGTTGTGGCGTTCCTTGAAGGGAGTCTCCAGCCATGAACACTGTGTGTACAGAGCTCTTCTGCGTGCAAGTGTCTCTCTCTCTCTAATAGTGAGTATTTTGAATTTTTTAAATGTGCTCTAGGTCAGTGCTTATAAAAGTAAAGCATTAACAGCTCCAGCATAGCACAGGCAGCTGGGCAAGCTCTGCTGGCAGGTCCTTGCCAACACAACCCCAAATTAATCCTGTGCTGTGCTCCCAACCCACACACAGCAAGCAGGTAGTGCCATGGTGCCAACTGCTTCAGTCAGCACGTAAGAGCAAAGTGCCATGTTATTAACTCTTCTAAAGGCCACAGCAGAACATTTTGATCCCTGTATACAACAGACACCTGAATAATTAGAGTGCAGGGCTGAATCCTCTGGCAGACATAGCTTTTAAAATAAGACGTAGCACTTCTGCATCATTGCCCTCTACAACAGATTTCAGTGCTTTTATGCTGCTTTTTTTAAGGCCAGCATTAACATTGCCAATGAGACATTATTTACCAGGTGGAAAAAAAAAAATCCCAAAACAAACCACACAGAAATAGAGCCATCATTGCAGAGGATGAGGCATCATGATCTGTTTTAGGGCATCCAAGTCAGAGGCACCACCAAAAAGGTCAGGTCTTGCCCTCTTTCTGCATCAGCCCTGGTCTAGCTCAGCCTTACAGCCCCATGGTCTTCAGGGCAGCACAACACAGCAGGCAGCAAAGCATAGCCAAGGATCAGGAACACTCTTGAACAAAGCTGGCTATAAAGCCAAATCCCGTATGTCAGAGGTCACAGCACTAATGGAGGATTGCACTTCAACACCCCAAACATCCTCTGGTATCCAGGAAGGCTTCTGGCAATAGGTGAAAGATGGTTGTGAAGACAGAGGAACAATGAAGAAAAGGTTCTTGGAATTGTTGACACTGTGTGGTGCACACACAGTGAGAAGGCAGAG
This sequence comes from Pachycephala philippinensis, assembly GCA_013397055.1. Classification (NCBI taxonomy): domain Eukaryota; kingdom Metazoa; phylum Chordata; class Aves; order Passeriformes; genus Pachycephala; species Pachycephala philippinensis. Next base: position 158,206 of record VWZT01010544.1, on the reverse strand, counting down.
CAGAGCAGCACTGGGACCAGGAGGAGCTTCACGGGAATATTCCTCTGGGCCTTTAGGCCTGAAATTCTCCTCTCCAACACCCCAGTTTCCACAGTCAGAAGTGAGATCAATGCCTAACTACACAAGATGCTTCCACTTTGTAATGATCTTCATTTCTAGATGATTAATTGTTGTTGACTTCCTCCCTTGGAACTTTGTAACAGCCCAGCAAGGATGAAAGTCTGGAGATTCTCCCCAAAGTCCCCCAAATGCATGAGAAACTGGAATCTGCTGCAGGGCTGCAGTACGTTGTCTCAGCAGATTCAGTGGGTAACGAGGTCTTCTGAAAAAGTGTAGTAAGTGTTTCTGCCTGGACTTGCCAAAAGATCTTAATGCAAATAGAACTGCAGGAAAATTAGGGTGGACTCTAGTGGCTGCCTCCCCCTCAGGGTTTTGGTTTTTCTGTTGTTTTTTTTTTTTTTTTCCCTTCAATCCTGATGAAATTCATTACAGTTGCATTTAAACTGAGGTTGTGATTTAAATTTTCCAAAGCAGGCAGGGCAGGTTTGAAAGCCTGATATATCAGAGTGTGTGTGCTTCCTGAGAACCAAGGTAGTTGCAGAGCCTTCCCCAAGGGGTGCCTGGTTGGTCCCCTCACCCCCTTGACATGTTTGCTGTTACACAGGCCACTGGATTTCTGGCAAGTCGAGCAGGCTTGCTCCTTACAGCCAAGCAGCCCCACATTCAAACATGCCACTACTTTCCTTGAAGGTATTTACAGTTTACTTTTTAGTGCTACTTTAAGTTCAAAGGGGCTAGTAAAGCCCCATTAAGCCATTTACATCAAACTGGTTAGTTAATTATCCTGTTGCAGGCTTTAAATTAGCAATTTATAACCCCTTCCCTGGAGATGCCAGTATTTGGAAACAACTCAGCCAGGACATTTTGCAGAGGGCAGTTAAGCAACAAAAAGCAACACTAAACCAAACCACCCCCACCCCCCCAAAAAAAACCCCAAAACAACCCAGAATAAATATCTTCAGTTTTTGATTGCACATCTATTAACTTCGGGAGAATCCAGTAGGTACAGAGGTGGGGGAGAGCCCACTATTACCAACTAGCAGGGATAGTGAGGCCATGTCTACCGTAGGCTATGCAGCAAAATGTGATTTGCAGAGGCCCAAAGCCAGCCTGGGAGGCACCACAGCTAGAGGGGGATGATTCTTTCCTTACAACAAGACATTCTGCTTCTCAGTAGCATAATCAAAGGTATTTTTACATTCATATGTACAAAAATGTGTCTGCCCACAAGGGAGGAACACTATTTGAGGGTTTGGATCTGGTCAAACTGAACACCAGCATACAGCTGCAGCCCTCTTTCATGTTAAAAAGATACATATTTATATCCCCTTGTCATAAGGGTCAATGACCCCATGGGCCGAGTGAGGCTGGAGCTGAGGGGTCTCCATTCCTTCAGGAGAGAGATCTTCTCCCCTGCCAACAACCTTTGATTTCTGAGAAGGAGAGTCTGTTGTCCACTCAGGGACTGGTTATTCCAGTCCACCACACTCAGAGTGCAAAGCTGCTAGAGAAGAGAATTCCCACCTTCCCCCCTAAATACCTGACTGCCCAAACTAACCGGGTCCTAGAGCACAACACTCCTCTCACCCCCTCTTCCTTACTTCCACCAGCCATTACTTCAGTTCTACAAACAATTGGCATACTGGATGTTTACCTGAAAATCTTATTTAAAATAAAGATGGGAGGAAAAGACTGCCCAGTTAATACTATTTTCACAGAACAATCTATCAAATGTAGGAGAAGCCTTGGCCCGAATCCTGGAAACTGTCCCAAACCAACAAGCACTTAATACTTCACCAAGAGCAGGAATCCATGGAAAGAAGGGCCACGTTGAACGAGACTAAGGCAAACTGGGAGATTTCACATTAACATCAAAAAAAAGCACATCAAATTTGAGAGAAAAATTCCATTCTACTTGAAAGACATGACAGACAGATGGAATCAAGTCATATGACAGACCCTGCAATTTCTTTTTCCTTCATCTTAATACGTCCCCTTTTCAATAGCAAAAAAAAAAAATCTTCTGCCAAACAAGTGTCAGATAAACTTAAAAAAGAGAGCTAAAAATCTAAGCATTTTAATTTCTTTATGCTATGCAATCATGAGATTTATTTTGCATTTACTTTCTTCTTCTTCTTATGGAGAATAACTGTTTCACAATAATTTTTGGGATGGGGGCAGATGGGAAGAAGAGAGGGAAATACACTCAGATTTCAAACCAAAGTGACAAAATATTTTTTGTACAAAATTTGTAAGATGGTATGACTTTCATGTGATTTACTGCTCTAAATTGCAAGACGGAGGCCTTATGATAAAAACACCTGTAAATACAACACAAAATCTAAATTATCTAAAGGACTGAAAAACCCAACCCCACACACAGATGACATTCTCCGAATTCTCTGCCCTTTCTTGGGAGCAGTTACACCCAAACCATCACTCGGACCAGGGGCTGTTCTCTCCTGCAAACACCAGCCTGGCCATTGAAACAGCCCGGTGCTAACAGGCTCCAGGACTCCATAATATTAGGGAATTATAAAATAATGTGAAACCGGGGAGAAGGAAGAAAGCAAAGCCCTCCTGAGGATAAAATGAGAGTCTTTCCTGCTCCACCAAAACCTTCCATTTCCAAGGCATGCAATACCCAGGCCTGTGCCTAGAACAGGTGTGTCTCCTTAAATACCTCACATGTCACACTTGTGGCTCATGGACACAGTCCTGCGGGATTATATTAGTACCAGTGCATACCAGCTGGAGCTACCCCCGGCGGTGTCCTGTGACTCCTTGCACGGGGGGAGCCGCTCTGGCCGCAGGCACGGCCCCTTTGCCACATGATCCCCGAGACAGACAGACAGACAGACAGCGGCCCTGCCACCGCGGCTTCCAAGCACTTGTGCTCCGGGGGCCGACCCAGCGCAGGGACAAGCAAGAGACCTCCTCCAGAGCAGCAAGGGGGCACTGCCGGGAAACAGGGAGCGGAGGGCTCCAAGTATCCTTTTCTCTCCTCCTCTGCGCTTATTACCAGCAAATTCTTAACCAATTTATGCCAAATAGACATGCTGAAGACCTCCTTTAGATAAAAAAAGATGCACGGTTAACAGAGCAAAGTCTACTCAGCCATTCCCAAGCAGAAAATGCTGACCGGGCACAACGTAGGTATGGCTAAAGCAGGACGAAGGAAGAACAAAGGAGAGCAGCCTCATACATCTTCAAGTCGGTGCAGAAAGAGACACCCCTTGGCAATTTCAACCTAATTCATCACTAACCTTGGAGCATGCTAGCTGCTGGCCTAAGCAGCTGAAGGAGATAGTAAGAAAATTTTTATGGCAGCAAACACATTAGTGACATTTTTTGTGTCATATCTTCATGAGTGGCACAGATAGTACAAAGGGAAGAGCTATTTGGTTTTAGCTATAGCTCTGCATCACAATACAAAGGAATTCTTCAGCATGAAGAACTGCCCCGATGCCATCCATCTCATGAAAGGGATCTTGTAGTACTGGTCAGGGAGCCAGAGCACCGATGGGTGTGAGAAGCTGCTGAGCAGCACACGTGGGCTCAGAGGTGGAGCACCACAGGGCCCGGTAGGATCTCCTTCTTAGTCCTCCTCAGCAGCACAGGTGCCTTCCTTTTCCAGAGAAAATTCTTGCAACAGCTTTTAGAAGAGAGAGTCTGTGAGTAAAAATGAATGGACCAGTCTTGATGAAAAGTGTGACTTATGAGGAATCTACCACATCCTTAAGTTATTACACTGTTTAATTAATTCAGATTTCCAGGTTTGAGCACACATCAGGTTTATCTGCTCATCCCTACAGTAACTGGCTCCAGGCATCACAATCAGCTGTTGGGGATGAAGGCAATGCCAAGCTAAATGTTCTTCTCAAGAGCTTTTTCAGTCCACCTCTGCTTTATAACCCCTCAAGGTGATACAGAGGGTTCAATGAACCCAACTCATCAGTCCAGTGCAAGTTGGAAGCAAAGGGAAATTCTCACGTACTTTACATCCCATTCATCTCTTCATCTCACTGGCCATTTCTGTTCAAATAAATCCAGAATAAGGCCATTCCATGATACTTCATTCTCAAACAAATGAACAAGACCTCAAAGCTCCCCAAATCCATCTACCCCTACAAACACCTATCCTTCTTATTACTGGCATTTCTCAGTTTCAAGAGGCCTCAAGTCCATAGCCATAAAAATCAGCATTAACTGCCGGGTGAACTCTTACTACTTAGCCAACTATTTATTATGCTGGGTCCTTCACTACCAGGCAAACATCGGTTGTAAATGCCACCCCGTGTTCTCAGACACCAGGAGTTTAAATGCTGAACAGCCTCCCATAACCAAAATTTAGCATCTTTATGTTTTCTTTATCCTTTGCCAGCCACAGTGTTAGTGACTTCCTGGCCAGTTAGCAGCCAGCCCGGTAAGAGCTCTGAACTTCACACATTTGTCAGGAAGTCTTAGAATACAGACTGTCCTGTACTCCTCAAGCAACTTGAAACCAAGTTGACAGAGAAGGTCTGGGTCCCCAAACAGAGAAGTGGAAGCCCAGCTGTACTCCATAACTGTGCCACATACAAAATGTGCACTTCCAGGAACCTTGAGGCTTGGTGACACACCTAATACAGAAACAATTACTTAAGAAGCCATTTTTTAAAATCCCCACATTTAGTACAAGAGTGAAATCATTAACTTCATTTTTCCACAAACAAATATTTTTCAGACTTGGGAAAAACCAGGCCTTCTTATAAGCAACCTCTGCATACCGAGGGCTGTGTGTTCCCATAGGGAAAGTCTGAATTTCTAGGTGAGAGCAAAACAAAACAACTCCTTTAAGTGGGAGTAGCTGAGAACAGAGCTGTCCACGCGCCTCTGTTCAGGCCTCCATCCAAATGCTCAACTCCCACTCCTGTCAGTACTTGCAAGCCTTTAATCCAACTGAGGTTCTTCACCAACCTCCAGCTATTTCATGACGTGCCTGTCTTGGGGCATAAAATCCTAGAGAGTGTCCCCATAAATCAAACGCATTTGTAGACTTGGGAAAAAGGTTTTAAAGGGGAAAATGGAAAAAATCCTACTGTTGTTAAGAAGAAAATTAATGATCTAGAGGACAGCAGTGATTAGCTAGATAGCTACTCTTTTTTATTTAGCAACCAGACTCATAATTAAGGTGGTTTTTCTTAAAATAATATATAAATAAACTATTGGAAAGTTTTACACAACTTTAACGGGTGGAATTTCAGAGTTCAAATAAACTACAAGCTATTTCACTGTTGGACTGTCTGTCTCTAAGGCCATAATTAATTTTAATGTTCAAATTTGCAGTGCCAAACACATGACCAGGAGTAAAATAGGAAAAACCTCTTTAGGGCTCTCTTGCAGTTTGTATCAACAACACAGAATATTGGAAAATAGGAGGCCAGGTGCACCTATGTTCAGAGATTATCTTCAGCCTCACATACTTTGAGAAGTATTTAAAGCGTAAGAAATTCAAAATTCACTTGCCCACATTTGGGGGAAGGGTAACGGAGATGAGAGAGAGGAAGGGGAGGGAAAAAAAGAAAGAGATCAACTGTTCCATTAGAGGCTTCATATATGAACACTCAGAGGGAGCTTCCTTGATCTGTGAATCAAACCATTGCAAATACAGGAAGAGCCACGGCAATGCCATGCCAGTAGCTAGATGTGCTTTTACTTATTTATTTATTTATTCCGAGAGCATTCAATGGTAGAGGAGACTGTATTTAAATAAAAGTAATTGAAAGCTACCAATTCTAATCCTGTTTTACATTTACACTCTAGGTCATGAAGGATGATCAGTGGCTGGTAACTACTAAGCCATATTGATTTGCAACTAAATATAATCTGCTCTCAATTTGGTATTATTTTTTGCTAACTGGAGCTGCACTTTCTCCAGCTGAAACATTTATTCCATTTCTCAGGTATTTATCCAGCTGACATTTTTCCTCCTTTTATTATTTTAATAAACAGCCAGTGACTTTCATTAGATATTTTCTCATTTGAATAGTAATGCCTGAAAATTCAAAAAATCACAATCTATTGAGAATTTTTAACTTCATTTTTATATCTACCATACTAAGCATTTAAGTCCAAACATGTTTAACATTTAAAACAAACTCTTTCATGAAGAAATGTGAGCTGTAGCTGATGATTTAAAACTGAATTCACATTGCCTTGTCCTTCAAAATCTAGAACTACCAGATCCTGGCCTCCCATTAGATCTAGCTCTTACTCACCAGCTTAGAAAAGGAGAACAAGCATCCTGAACTTCTTAAGCTTTCACTGTTTTATCAACTGAAATATTTTACTGATTGAATAAAAAAAGAAAAAAACTGCAAAAACAGCCTGAAGGTCTCCTTGTGAAGGCAGCTTCATCTCTCAGAATAAACTCTTCTTCCTCATGCACAGGGACAGACTTTCTACAATTGAGCATTCTGTCTTTCCTTAAACCTTTGGCAGAAGACAAGCAGTGCCTAAGTAAAGACAGATCTGAGCTCATCGCCATCTATGAAAATTGCTTAAGGCAGCCATTGTAATTTCAAGTTTCTCTTCCTAGTTATTAAAAAGATTGTTCAATTCAGTAGCTTTTAGTTGTTACATCTACAGTGCATTTGACTTTTGCGCAATATCCCACAAATTGCCATCAAAGACTACTAAAACCAGCAAAAGCAAGAGGTGATGCATCCATTTCCTACAATACACATTCTGCTTCCCTTTTCTTGGCGTATGTACTGAGAGGCTGTGATTGCATCTGTCCACATTTTGTTTCATAATTTGTATTACAGAAAAAATCTTATTTTCCAAGAAAATCTTAATACACATGCCAAATTAACAAGATAAAGCTTAATTTGCTATCAGGAAGATGGCAGAGAAACAGAAGACAGACATTCACCTGATCAAACACAATGTTATGTGCAAAGTGCAGAAAAAACAGGTTTTCATGGAATCTTCCCATGCTACTTTCAAATTCATGTTTGCCTTCATAATCCATGATATTTCTGAAACCGTTTCTGCACCAAGTTCCTTATTTGTTTATTCCTTCCCAAGATAGCAGTTCCATTTATAAAATTCACACTTTAATTGCTAGCACAGACCTGTCAAGCTCAGGAAACCTGAAATGAAGTCTTTCCTTTTGCCAGCTGATTGGTGGAGGATGTTCAAGCTCACCCATGGCCACATGTTAATCATCCAGTAATGTGGCTGAGGTGATTAAAGCAGGAGAAGTAGCACTGTATTGGACACAGTGCCATGGTCCTACATCATGCTGGACAACTATCATGTATGCAGTTTGGATGTTGAGAGAATCTCCCTGGAGAATTTACCAGTACTGCTGGTTTCAAGTTGTGGCTAGATAGCAAATGCACAGAATGCACCATTCCTTCTTAGAGATTTTTGAAAAAAGAAGATCTGGATGCACAGAAGGAATAAAACCGATAAACCTTCATTGTTCCTTGCTATAAACAGCCATTTTGCTGGAGAAACAACCAGGGGGAATAAAACTGCACATCCCTTCTTTAAAAGAAAGATGACTTGATAACTTGGAAGTAGTCTAGTAAGAACACTATTTCCCTTCCCTAATGAAGTTCCTTGTCCAGTATTAAAGGAAAGTAATCTTTCAGTAGCATTTCAGCCACCTCAAAGGGCAATTTAAAAAATAACGTAGGGTTGTGATGTTTAAACAAGCTTTTCCACCAATTACTTAATAGCATCCAGAGGCTCCAAGTAAGAAACAGGACCCTTCATAGCACACAATTTATAGTAGCAATACACAGAATGAGGCAGAGGACTTGAAGGGAAGGAAAATGCTGGGGGCAAAGAAAGAGAGGGAGGTAAAAACCACAAGTAAGATTACTAAGTATATCCAAAATCTAAAAACTGGAATAAAAGCCAATGCCCAGCACCAAAGCCCTCTGGGAAAAAAAAAAAAAAAAACACGGTAATTTCTTCCTTGTTCACCCCATCAGATCAGATCCAGAGATCCCGCAGCTCTCCTGCAGCCCACTCTGGAGAGCTCCAGCCCTTTGCTACCCCTCTGGCAGCCTCGTGCCCTAGAGTACTCCGGTGTGGCAGGTGATGACAGCTGGCAGGTAAAAACTCATTTGGCCCAGGACTACCTGGCATGTGAACTCACAAGGGTTCTGTGAGCTGGAAGAGAAATCTCCCAAGAGAAGAAAGAAATTCTTGCTATTTTGCCTAGAAAAGCCTCCTCCAGAGAGCTGAGCCGTGCTGGAAGGTGGCAAGTGACGCCTGCGCTGCAGCCGCGCTCCTCCTCGGGGCAGGGGAATGCCACGCTGCATCGAGCTCACTGCTCCCAGGTTCACGTGGAAGCATTCCAAGCTACTCAGCTTCTGACAGCTCTCCAACTGCTCTTCCACGCGGTATTGCTTTACATTACATTGCTTTCCCTGCCAGGAGGCACTGCTGTATTACAGTACAGTCGTCTAGCAAAATGTAAAACTGATTTTTTCACCTCCCAAATACCAACCGACTGTTGCTCCTGCAGTCACGACTACAAGCCCTCCTCTGTGTTACACTTTCCTGCTTTTGTGCATATACAAGGGATTTTAATATCTTCTCTCCTCTTCAGCCACCTTCCCAGCTTTCTGCTTCCCCCCCCGCCTGTGGTGCTCCCCAGTCCTTTCTGCGGAGGGCAGCCATCCTCAGCTTCCAACCCAAGGTGTCACTACTACTCGAGTTAAAAACGCCCAAGCCAGCTCATTAGGTGCACTATCAGTGGCTGCAGCACCGAGAGGAGAAAGTGCGAAAAGTAACTGGAAACATTGTAGTTACTTACAGATTCGTTAACAAGCTTAGCTTCCTGTTAACTCAGAATTTAAAAAAAGATGCAGGCTACAGAGGCATTTTATAACACGTAGACATTTTTAGGCATTTGACTCCTAATTCTCTTCATTTCCGTGTGCTTTACATTACCTGTGGGCTGCAAGGCAAAACTAGTTCCCCGCACTGCAGGGTAGCTGGTTTCCTTTCTAGTTTTGAACTATAAAAATAGCCATGTTATAAGAGCAAAGGTCTAGCTCTCTCTGTTCTTCAGGAGCAGCCAGAATAGGGCCAAAAAGAAAAAAAAGTGAGGGCTGGCAGAGAAGGAGGAAAAGCAATGACACAGAATACAGGCAGTCCTTTTCCTTCTTACACCTTGTGCAACTGTTAAAGATCTCCTGATCCAGAGGTTGCATCCAGGCCATCACTTTTAATAAGAACTTATCTGTCCTTCATCGATTTTTCAATCTATTTAGACTTCTGCTATCCATAACACCCTGTGGCAATGAGTTTCACGTGGTAACTGCTGCTTGACAGAGTGCCTCCTCTTTGCCTGCTTTGAATCAATTTAGCAAACACAGGAGCTGTGAAGGATCGCTCCCTACTCCCTTTCCCCACCCCACTCATGACAATACAACACATCTGCAATTTCTGTAATAAGTCACCTCTTCTCTATGGCAAAGAGAAATCACAGTGACTGACTTTTCTCTGGACCTTCCCTGGCTCTCCACTGCCTTTGAAGGTGGTGATTAGAACTGCACAGTGCCTAAGACACTGGCACACCAAGGATTTACCCGGCAGCACACTGATGGTTTCTGTTTGGTTTGCCAGCTTGGGTAAACATCCAGAGTTTGTTGCTTCTTCAGGGAGTACAGCATTTCCTCCCAGCTGCACATTCGTCTCCCTGCAAGAACATTCTGGGGACTTACTTCAGAGTGCTCTTAAGCAGTCTGCTGAGGTGACAGGTGACATTTTTCTTCTCCCAACAACTGCTGCCAGAGTTCTCTCAATTTTTTTACCCAATTCAAGTCAGTCAAAATCTCAGCTTTCAAATCCCTGCCATTTTTCAAAATCTTCCCAAAAGCACAGCAGTTTGCAGTCACTGAAAGCTCGTGGCTACTTTCTTTTACCCGTACACCCAGTAAGAAGGTCCACAAACCAGAGAAGCAGAAAGGACACGGTTCTCCCCAGCAAGGAGGGGGGAGCACTGTTGCATTAAAATCTATACTGAGAAACCAAGGAAATTTTCTCAATCTTGTCCCAGTAAATATCCCAGTCTTAAGAAATTTCCCAGGAGTATCCACATAACGAGTGACTGTCCTGAAGGATCAGACCTGGCACTGTGATGCACAAATCACTACCCTGCCTCATGAGCCCCTGCTAATCCCAAAAGACGTGCTTCACCAAACAGAGCTGCTCCATATAATTGCTTGGCTTATCTCCGCTCTCTTAGCTGAGCTACCACGGTTCCAAAAGGCCTTAAAATTAACTATAGCTGTGCTTGCAGATTAAAACCCCTCTACCTGCGTAGTGCTATGTGCATCACTTGTTCACACAGTGCTCGGCTGTGGTTTCTCTGTGCTTCTTATAAGCAGCTGAAGTGCTGCTGAATTAGCAAACATTGGGAGGAAACATCAAAACAGTTTGTTTGACCACAGTTTCAGAATTTCTGGCAGGCAGTTGTAACACATCAGGAGAAAAATAACAAAACCCAAAGTTATAAACGGAAACACTGAATCTCAGCATACCTGACCAGAAAACCGAGCAGGTAATTTGAGCAAACACAGACTCTTATGAACACGCAGTCAACGAAAAGTAGCTCAAGACAGATTAACAAAATAATAGCACAGACACCTTGTACTTCCATAGTTACAAACCTCTGAATTTGAATGAGGCAACCATAGAAATAACAACCTTTGTACATTGACAAAAATCTACAACTAGCCATGAGCATAAGACAGTGTGCAAAGGCTGGGGGAATAAAGTAATCCAGTTCAGCATATTGAAACATTCCATTTCAGATATCTCATTTACTGAACATTTTGCACACAGTGCCCGCAAAAATACACTGGGTGTGTTAAGATCTGTGGAGAGGAATCCCTTTCCTTCAGTTTCCTAAGGAAACTATGTGGGATAGAACATCCCTTTTACTCAATAGGATGAGAAATTACACCAAATCCCTTGTTGGAGCTCTGTCATAAAGGCAGTTCAGAAACTCAGCCAGAGACCTGCCCACACCCATCACCATGACTTTCCAAGACTGGAATGAGAAAAAGTTGTGTTAAAGTTTTGCACCCAGCTTCAAACGTCAGTCACCTCTATTTTCTCTTTTGAAATATACACACACATTTATACACACAATATACACACACATTTATACACACATGTATAACTCAGTTCTGATATTTCTTCTGAAATCCCTACTCTGACTGACACTTCTCATGGTGCTGAATCTAGCAGATGGTTCCCCAGTTAATTTGGCCTCTGTACCATAAAATGCTGCCGTCCCATGAGGGATCAGAACCAGCCAGGAGTTTGAACACAGAGAACACAACAGCCTGCTCACAATAAGCAGAAAAATTACCACTGTAAACCAGTTTGCAAAGAGTGCCTTAAACACTATTACAAGAAAGTGGCAGTCTGGTCAGAGCTACACCAAGCAGGGAAAAAAGTTTGAATCACTTGAGTCATAGGGCTGGTTCATTGATGTTCTCCAGAAAGGAGTGCACAAACAGGTGAGGAAGCAAATCATATCTCCTGCCTCACACTTGGACTCCTGTCCAGGCCTTGAGCTACAAAAAGTCAGCATGTACTGTTTGTTCACATCTCCTTTCTTTGGTAACCAACTGAGAAGCTGCGTTCTTCTTAGTGTGAAAGTATCCAGCTCCATCTCAACTTGTTTCAGAAAAGATTTGACTGAGAAGAATGAGGGAATGAGGATGCCCTCCTTGAGATAAATGTTCTGGCCTCTTGTAGGCACAACTCTCCCAGCAGGAATTGACCACTGATCATGTTATCACAGAAAGTGCATTTAAGCTCAGTTCTGTTAATAAGGTCCTCTCCTAGCTGAAACTAAAGGATCCCTGCTTACCTGGTATCTTCCACATTTATCCTGCCATTGTTCCAGAAGCAGAACTACTACTGGTGAGGGAAAGTCACTCATAGTAAGGGAATGGACTCTACTTCTAAGCCACAGAAAAGGGACAATGGATGAATTGACTTTGCAATTTGAGAAGGGTACTTCTTATCATCTAGGACATTTGCATGAAACAGCTTCTTCAGCTCTTGGTTTAATGAATAAAGGAATTAAATCTTTCAATACATATTGTAAATAACCACAAAGATCTGCCATCTGAAACAACTATACATGGCTCTCTCTCCATATCCACCATTGACAAGTAAAGATTTTTCAAGAGATCAGATGGGAGAGCTGGAAGTGGGCAGAGCTCAATGCGTAGCCAAATTGAATCATCAAGGAAAAATTCAGACAACACAGTGTTGGAAGTCTTGGAGACAGTTTGCAGTGGCTTCACTATGTTCAGTTTTTCCTTAAACAGATGTTTTTCTCCTCTGGGGGTAACTTTCCAGCTTGCTAGTAACTTGGTTGTATCAAATTCCTTGATACCTACTTGGGAGAAAATTTAGTTGATTACCATAAACATTTGCATGGCTTATTTAAGCTGTGAAAAAAATTCAAGTGAAGAGATGAAGAAACTTGCCCAAAGTGAAAATGGCAATTGCAGAGCTAAGGAGGGACCCCCATCCTCACTCCCTTATCTCCTTGTCATTCTGCAGCTACAGGAAAGCACAGCCAAGAGGCCCTCAGCTGAGGGACAATCGTGGAGTGATCTGGCTTCAACCACCTGAGCTCAAGCTGCTGCTCCCAGTCAGTAGCAGAATCATCACATCCATCCCTTCTCAGGGAACCTGAGAGCTGCCCAACAGGCACCGGGGAGAGCTACACGCCAGGATCTATCCACGGGGTTAGGCAGAAAGTAGTATCCAAGGTACCTATCATGGCAACATCTACATGCAAGTATCAGAGCACTTTACAGACAAAAAGGGCTTTCCCCCAGGCTGTTTAAAATTTGCATGTTCCTGTGTAACACTGAAGATAGCAGCAATGGTGATTCATTAAGATAATGATTTAAGTAGGAGGCTTAAGAAAGTCTGGGTGGATTAACATCCAGAGGGCTGCAGTTGGAGCTTCTCCACTCCAGGCTGCCACCTTCCCTTTTAAGGGAAGGGATGAATTCCAAAAGTCAAGAGAACTATGAATTAACAGCAGCTATATCACAATTACAATGTACTGAAGCACAAGAGCACCATATCTGCTCCAGCCCATCCTCCCTGGCAAGGACAAGCACAAAATTTTATGCTGCAGGAAAATTTTCATGGCATTTTAAATTATTGGCAATTATAAATTATTGGATTTTCCTCTCCTAGAGTATTTTGTCAGTGTAGGTTCTCCTCAAAAGACTGTGTGAATTTCTTTTAAACCAATTTTCTATCCACCTTAAAAACAATACACATTGTCTTCCAACCAATTGTCTTTCCCCACTATTGAATAATCAGATGGGTTTGATAAATTGATTGCTCCCACATAATGATGTAAATATACACATTGGGAAAAAGCACACAAGTCCTTTCCACACCCCAACATTTAATCAAATCGTGATCAGTTACGGGTTGAGACATGCATTCTGTCCGTAACACCAGGCTAATGCTCAGACAGCAACGGTAGCTCAGACTTCATCCCTGCTAAGACACAGGCCTTTGTACCATGATTTTCATATTTACTTTCAGTTGCCTTTTAGAGAGAAGTACAGGCAACCAGTCTGGCTGTTCTGCTGCTCACTTGGAGTGGCTGCAATTGGGCATCCCGGTGTGTACTGCCCACTCACCGCTAGCTGTGCTTGGTCTGAATGTCTTTTCGGCACTCTATCCCGTGCTGATTCAGTACAGAATAGCTTCCTGGAATGCAATTACAGAAAGAGTGAGGGTTTGTCTTAAAAAGGGATTATTCCAGAACAGCTATTTCTTATTAACTGTTCCAAATTGCCTCTTCATTAGGATGATGAATTTAACTGAGAATAGCTCTTCCATTCAATTTGGAACTTATCTTGGTCTCAGTCAATGACCCTGTTTAGATGAGCCCTTGGTACAGCACCACACACCAGCACCACACATAGCAGTGGCTTCACCAATAGAAACAGACTCGCAGTTGCAATGAAAGTAGAGCTGCTTGCATGGACACATCTCAGCTGAGGTTGTTTTAAGTTGGGCAGATAACAGGATCAGGAAATACAATTAAAAAAAATAGTTGTTTCAATCACAGATCTCATCAGTACTGCCTGTGACATTTTGTACTTTACAAGTCTTAGGATCTGCTTTGTTCAAGCTTGGTTTATTCCTTAGATATATGGAGACCTTAACGGCAGGGAAATTTTGAGTTCTGGAACTTCTTTGTTTATTAAGTTCTTAGCTTGCAAGATTTCTCATCCGAAAAGGCTGAGAAAGTACCTGGCACATCTTCGATGCTTATTGAATACATTAAATAAACCAAACGTTTTATGATAAAATTCCACTCCCCCACACCAAACAGATGTAAGTCCAAGTCAAGGAGGCTTGAAAAATTGCACTAAAATTGATTTTGCTCCAGTTTTCCCCAAAGGAAAAAATTTGAGTGTGGGTTGAGACAAAAACATGGAAAATTTAAGCTATCATGAACAACTGAAAAGAGAAATGGAGAAAAGACAGAAGCCAAAACTAAACTTCACATTCAGCATGCATGATTTATAGTCTCTCCAGTGTTCCGTTACAGGCATTCCTGGGCTCACACGTAAAGTGGGAGTCTTTTTGTTGGGCTCACCATAGTTCCAGAGAAAAATGCAAGATACCTTAAGGCTGATGTCTCCTGCCTACTCAGGAAATCACAAACCACAGAGATCCTGAGAGGATAGAAAAGATAGGACCCAACACATCTGAGGACGTCAGTACCAAAAGGATCCCGCGTCAAAAAATGCGGGATCCATTTCTTAAGTCTGCCATTACTTGATCACTACATCAGTCTAACTTTTGGTCTCCCTTTGCATACAGGCAATCCTAGTCCATGTATGTAATATTTTATAAGCAGCTTTTATGGGTTCTTTTCCCCATAGGAGAGAAAATTAAGAGAGACGTGATAGAAAGGGGTAAGGGCAAATATAAATATATGCAAATCAAACCAGGGGGAAAAAAAAAAAAAAAAAGGAAAAGAAACTGAAACCACTTCCAGTCTCTCCCTCCAATAAATTCCACACTCTCATGGTCTCTGGTACCACTTCACAGTAACCCCAAAAGATGTTCACCTGCTCCCACAGCACTAAGAAACAAACAGTGAAATAAGAACAAAGAAGCTCCCACCTAGGATGACCAATGTAATCCCCTGAGAGTACATTGTGAGGGGAAAACCTTATCATGAAAGCAGAAGAAAAACAAACACACACATGCACACACGCAGCTCCACTGCTGTGCCCCATTAGCATCCTCCCCACTCTCTATACACATCCAGTATCAGGAAATTTATATTCAGGCCAAAAGCTCATGCTGGCAGGAGAGGAAAGTACTTTGGAGAAGAGAGGGGAAGGGGAAAAAAAAGCCTACAGTTTCTTGGCTTGTGATCAGCAAGCTGGATGCATTCTGTGGAACTAGGCCAAAGCATTAGTTATTATATTCAAGAGAACATCTGAATCCCAGCTCAAGGGAGCCGAGTTTGCGGCTCTCATTTATGCTGTATATCAATTGAATATCAAACCACATTTTCCGCCTTCTGAATAATAAAGCTTAATAGTTTGGGACTCCCATATGGTCTATTGTTAAAATATTTCCAAACACTGGCTGCTGTTTTATTTCTGAAGGAAAGATTTCTCTTTCCTGTTCAAGCTTTACTTGTTTAAAAGATGCTTGTAATAAAAGATAAATATATTAATCTTTTAAATATTTCCAGAGTTTGAACTAGGGCTAAAAAATGAGAGGATAAGGAAAAGAAAATACATTTTGAAACTAGCTTTTTTCTTTTTAATGTCACATGCAAATGTTTGTTCCAGGCAGAAGCAGCTGGTGCCACCAGGCTCTGCTGTTCAGAACAGGGGGTGCAGAAGCTTTCAGACACCATGAGTTGCTCTAACAAAGGAGGGACCACACAGACTCAAGCCATTCACAAAAGGACCCAGGCCGATTATTTGACTATTACTTACAAGGAAGCTTGTCCAGTAACGTCGGCAATAAATACTGGAGAAACCTGTTCTGTGCATAACCCGGGTTTGTCTTTTCACAAGTCCTGCTCTCTAATTAGCTACTCATTCCTCGAGGGCACTGCTGATGGATGGAGGGTATCAATTTGGTATATTTTTTTTAAAAAGTCAAGAAACTTGCTAAATAATAAAAGCATCAGCATAATAAACACCACGCAGTGTTAGGAAGGGTCACTAGTGCTCCTTCCCAATCCCACCAGAGAGGAGTATTCCTGTGCTTTCTACTTTACAGAAAAAGACTTGGTGGCAGAGAGACTGTAACTCACAAGGACTGCAGTGCCCTGCTCAGAGCCAGGATGAGAACTCAGAAGTGCTCAGCTTTTGATCCTGCATTCACCCCCTGTTCCATTTGCACAGAAGGACTCAACTGCTCTGCGAGCAGAAGTGAAACCCTGCAGCAGTGCCTGGTTGTGCACTGGTGTGACCCACCAGCTCCACCTCAGCCAGCCCCTGCCCTCTCCGTGGAGTTCCTCCTGTGCTCTGGGACAGGACCTCTTGGTGTGGCACCTTCCCACACCTCTGCTGGACACTCAGCCAAGTACAGGGTGCTGAGCTGGCACAGCCAGCAGTGTAACAGCACAAAAACAGAGCTGTTCCTACAGCCCAGGGAGCCAAGTAGGAACTTCTGCTCTCTCCCCCTTATCTTTTGTTCTAGCCCTCATTGCTGCTTCTCATTCCAGTCTCCTACTTCCCTCCGTCTGCCGGTGTGGTCCCCTCCCCTCCACCACCTATCTGCCCCTCCATCGCCTGCTCTGCTCCAGTGTACAGGGCTTCAGTCAGCTGTCCCAACCCTGAAACTGGTTGCTCTTACTCATCAGCTGCCTCCTCCCCAGAAAGGAAGAAATTCCTGTATTTCAACATTTGCTCTCATCCCAATTTGGGCAGAAAAAACTGAAATTAGAGACTATGTAGAACGGAAGGTCACAAGTTTAAAAAGAAAGAAAGAACAAAAAAAGAGGAAACCTATTGGTGAACACCAGTGCATTTTGTGTCATTTGAAATGGAATATTTTACATTACTGAAACCAAAGTTAGTTCATTTTGGTTTGGCGACCTGACCTGAGAAATTTTGTTCTGAGTCAGTACAATGTTGAGCTGCTTTTATTCCCACAGTGTTGCACTGCCTCAGTCACTGCAGCCTGGCAGCCAGGTAACCCTGGCCTCACTTCTGGGTCAGCCTCCCGTGCTGGAAGGCAGTTCCCAAAGCACACACCGGGGTCTCCTGTGGCACAGCACGGCCCCTGGGAGACCTGTAGTGCCATACGGGAAGGCCAGGGCCCTTGCAGTCCAGCAGAATAGATACATCAGTCAACAGCTCTCTGAGCAGTCAAGGATGACCTGGAATCCAATGCAATGTTTTGAACTAATCCCAAGTGAAGCCTTTTAGATCAGTTAGAGAAAAGCAAAGCAAAGAGGTATTCCCACTCCGGCAGCATAGACAGGTCAATATAACATTTCTAGTAAAAAGCTAGTTTATTAATTTTATGGGTGATCAGAAACCTAGCATTGGGCTTTTCTAGGAGGAAAATAATGTTTCCATGTTAAAGAAACTACACTGCAAAAGCCACTCCAAGGAAGATTCAGATCAGTCTCCTACTGACCACAGCAGCATTCTTACAAACTAGCTTAAAAATAATACAGTGAACAAATCTCACTCCTGCAGAAAGTTCCTCAGCAGGAAGCTTAAATTATAGCAATATCAGCACCCTTCTGCCTCCTAGCCAGCTCCTGGCGTGACCTGAGAACTGCAGGATTTAGTTCATCAGCCGAGTTTAACAACTAGTTCAGAGTCTGACAAGTATTGAACCAGGGAGTTTGCAACAGATGTCTGAATAGTCAATACCTTGCTGCTTTAAGCCAAGGCACAGGCAGAGTTTTTATGAGAGTTGGGTAGAAACAACCACTGGTGGAGCTGCTGAAGGCTCCGAGTTCTGCCCCAAACGTTAGGGATGCCACCAACTCATGCTCAGCAACCCGTTCTTAAAACAAGCAGAGAGGACTCAGAGGGAGGATCAGTATGCATTCACAGAAAGCTATTTTAGTAGTTTTCCTGTAGACTCTGTAATGCAGCTCTTGTAGTGTGTGTTCTTCCCCCAGGTCTGTGTATCTGAGAGAAGGCTGTGTGTGTGTGTGTGTGTGTGTATGTACGGATCTGATTTACTCTTGAAAAAAAAGGAAAAGGAGAGACACTTAGCCCATAGTTTCAGTGTTGGAAACGGCAATAAACCTCTCTTTTTAAACCCCATAACCTTGTGACTGTTTTATAGTTATAAGGAATCATAACCAGAGAAAGATTTAGCCTAACAGTGATCTGCCCTCAAAGACATTAATCTGTCACATCTAATAGAAGGGGAATAAGGAGACTTTCCTCTAAGTAATTCAAACAGATGGTGCATGGCTTTGGTGGGAACTTACTGTAAGTTGCCCCTGTAACAAGGGTAAATTTGGCAATGCTGCACACCCAAAGATGCTATTTACGAGTCAGTGTGAGAAATATCTCTGCACGATTTCCTTGTGTTTTAAAACCTGAATTCTCTACGACTGTATCTCACTGCTTTTGTGGTTGACACATTCAACCAGTTTCCACCCACTTTTTCACCCTCTTTTTGCCAGCAAGATTGAGTCTCTCCTGTTCGCAATTTTTATCTCCCCTCAAAGTAATTTTTCACTTTTAAGGGATCAGCAGAAGATAATTAAGAGCATCATGCCAACACGTTAAAGCACAGTTTTCTACCAATATTTCAAATATAATTTTCTTTGTCTGGGCTTATAGTACATTCTTTCCTACCCTACAAAGCACACCAAAGCCTTCAGGTTAGTTTCTCTTTCTTTCCTTCTTCATACCCTCTATAAAAAATAAAAGGTTTATTTTCTCTCCTCTCGTTTACCCCCAAAACCTCAAATCCCAATTTCTCTTTTCTAGTTTTATCATACAACTTCTCTTCCCTGTTTCTCCAGACTCACAATAAGAAGCATTACTTGATCACTTTGCTGTGGGTTCCTGCCTCTTCTCCAGAGGAGCAACAAGTGGCTCCTGGGACACTTTGCTCTGTTTCCTCTCTTGGAAGACAGCCAAGGCTTACTCAACTCTCTCTTCCTCAGGTCTGCCACTCAGCCCACTAACCTATCCCCATTTTCCACCCACACTGAACAAGACAGAAGGTTTCCAAACTTGTCTGGAGAGCTTAGCCCCAAATTCAGCTTGTTGTCCTATAAGAGACCGGAGATGAAACCAATACCAATGCTTAAGTGTTCCCATGATATCCCAAAGCAGGTGAAGACCATTATTGTCAGATTCCTAGCATGCAACAAGGCTGATAGGGAGCACTGAAACATATGGGCTAGCAAGAGACCAAATTCACTTGCAGTGGCAGTCCAGGGGAGTATACTGAATTCAAAGGAGCAGTAAACTTAGACACTGGTTTTCCAGACTGGTCAGGGGAGGATTGGTATTAGAGAACCTGAGGGTAATCCCCAGATTACCCTTCCACACGTTCGCAGGGAGCAAATGTCACTCTGCATGGTGAAGCATGCCAGCTCGGGAGCACGCTCTACGTTTCATGTTAATGAGTATTAGCATGGAACCCAACTTCCTTCCCCTCCCTAATTTTTATATAATTAAGGATCAGAACAAACATTTTGTTTCAGTCTACAACAGTGACAGACAACAGCACTGCAGAATAACAGCAAAGGGAGAGAATGAAGGAAAAAAAAATGCAGGTGGTAGACACTTACTGCTCTGGCCACTGCATGAAATGAAGGCTTGAGTGCACATTTTTGCCTGATTGCATAGCTGTCTCTCCTGCCCATCTAATCTGCTTAGAAAACTGGTTTTGAAGGATATGGTTCAGACATACCACTCGCATGGGGAGGGGGGAATGATGAGGGGAGAAAAAAAAAAGTGCTGCAGCTGCAAAAGATAAAATAGAGACAACTAATTTTCTCAGAGCTTGCAACACAACCTCTCCCCCCTCCTCCACATGCAGTCACTGCACTGGCAGGATAAGCTGGAGATTCTCCAGCATAAGCAAAGAAGACACAATAAGGTGTGCAGGCCCTTCTCCAGCCCGCTCCCCACAGGCCTTGGGGGTACGACAGAAAGCGGAGGCTGAGAGCCCCGCTCGCAGGGAGGGGGACATTCCTCCGCCCCCTCGTTTCAGTTGCATTCCCCTTTTTCAGAGGGGACGTGAGAGACACACAGTGCTGGATATGTTATGCCGAGACAATAATGAGCGTAAGGGAGCTGCAGACTCCTGCTGTACCAATTGGTGCCTGGGTTCTGAACTCTCATTGTGCGATCCGATTTCTCCTGTCATTCAAACCATTTTGCAAACTCCAAGCATACGTTCATTTAAGCCATGTGTCCTTCAATCTAAACAGCTGAAGGGGACAGGGAGAGAGGAGAACCACTGGATTTCTGGTGACAGTGTCTAAAATACACATTTGCACAAGGAAGTCTCCCTTTAGATAGTCACTTAGCAAAACAACTACAGCTGCTGACAGGCAAGAGGTACAGTTTCAAGTGACCATCAGACATAAAATAGGCCAAATAAATTACTGCAGTCTAAAGGGAGTGGGTGTGTGCGCTCTCACAAATCTAACAGAGATAACAAATGGATTACCACTGGGTGACCCAATGTCAAGATTAGCAGCCCCAGTTCTCATTTCAGTTTACACTGTAGCAATGACATTACCCAAGACCTAGCAGAAGTGAAACTGAAATCAGAGTCCAACCCAGGATGTCAGGGAGGCAGCTGCTTTAGTTTTTTAATGCCTAGAATTTCAACCCAGTTTGCTTTGTTTCAAGAGCATAAGCTGCATCTGGCAGAAGGGGCAACAGCCTTTGCCAGCTGCCACGTGATCTGCAAGGATGTTTTCTAAATTGAATTTTTTTTCTTTTTGAGGTGGGGTTGGGGGAGAGGAAGTAGGGGTTGTTAGTGCTAGAGGTAGACAGTATGAGAAGTATATTGGCATGTTTTAGCTCTTTCCTCAAAGGTATTTTGTCCTTTATTTCTATTCTGTGCCCATACATACAGTTACCCTCTCCTCTGCACTGTCCTATACATACACCCATGTTTTCTTTGAAAGAATCAAGAAGGCCAGTACTGGCCTTTATGGGGTCTTCGAGGAGACATTGTGTGAATGCTTACTCCCTCAATTAAGAAAAATACAAGGGGTTTTTACAAATACAAAAATAATTTTATGCTTTCCAAATATTAATTGCTTACGGAAATTAAACATCTGCTAACAATAAACTCCCCAAACAAATGAGAAGATAGTTTCAGTCTGACTGAAATGCTTTCCCTTGCTAATTGCTAAGAATACCATTTTCTTGTCTTTTACAATTGCAGTTTCATTAGTTCTCCAATTATCCCAACATTTCAGTCCTTTCTCTTTCACAACAGAACGAAAAAAGGTTCAATTCCCTCTCCAACGCAACTTTCAGAGTCCTGCAAAACCAAGTGAGAAACTGGCAATTATGACGAGCCACGGAAAGCCTTCAGGGCAGAGACTGACTATGTGGGTTGCTGAGTCCACCTGCACACCTTTTCTTACCACATCTCCCACAGCCCCTCCGAGTCTGCCGAGTTTTCACAAGTATCGTACTACAGACTACACCCGACTGTGGCAACTGGGTGCTGGAAGTGCAAAGAGGAGCTGAAATGCTGATAACCCACGCGAGTGCTTAGAATAGCAGATGCCAGGGGGAGAGAAGGGGGCCACCAGCTGAATTTGCATCACACAAGGAAATAAGTCAGTTGGGCAAAAGCCCCATATGGCTGCTTGGAAATGCAGAGCTAAAAGGGCTTTCACTGCTTGGAGAACTGCAGATCTCCTCCAGCTTCTCATCTCACTCTCTGCAACCTGGTGCAGAAGCATACGGAAGAGATTTCAAAACCTCACAGTACTTCTTATTATACAAGAAAAACAACTAGTCCTTTGCATGAGTATGTTTTCTGCATTTAAGAATCAAAAAGCACTTAGCTACAGTACTTGCCCTCTGTCCACTTAAGGGACGAAAGGCCCAGCCTAGCTTGCTCAAGGTCAAATAGCAAGTTCAGCAGCAAGAGATGACAAGGGCTCAGGTATATCCAAATCCCATTCAACTGTTGTACCCATTAGACTGAAGAGATGTTAAACACCCTCATGGCGTCAAGAATGACTAATGCCCTCCCAGGTCAGCTTGTGACAGAGAACTGGGAACTCACACATCTCCTTCCTCTGCCTCCCACTCCAGTATTGTTGCAAAGCCCACGTGACGAGATTTTCCTAATCAGCAATTAAATAGTTAATGCTTACATTGCAGCAGATGGAACAGGAGTTGCTGCAGGGAAGGTATGCGGAGGGAAGGAGGAGAAAAGAGACAGCAAGGAAGAAAAAACAGCCAGAGAAACAATCCTAAAGGAAAGCAGTTTTCCCACTAAAAGGAGTGATTAGTTGACTAGACAACATAACCCTTAAGACTTTGTCTAGACTAGGATAAAATGCTATATTGTTGAAGGTGTTTGAGAGGCATAGTGTAGGTAAGGCTCATAGCCTTTGAGGATGTGGTAGCCAAGGAAGAGACTAATTAGGACATGTTCACTAACATGTCTTAATGTTCCATGCTTAAATCCTTGCCCAGGAACTCAAGGCTATGCAAAGCAAAGGTCTCTGATGCTGTTCTAATGATTGTAAAAGCAAAGCTATGACACAGTGCAAAAAAATCAGAAGGGTGAGGAATTGCTCAAGTCTCACATCCCCCATTTTTCTCATGCTCATTGAATGCCTGTGAACATTTGCATTTTAAAATATTCACCAGCATTTTACCAGACAACCTACTATGACATTTTTCCTCTAAAAATCTAATCAAAGGCCTAAATGCCAATAGTAAAAGGCACCACAGGCTAACAGCCTACACTCCTACAAAACTTACCCTTTTGCGCCAGTGTTTGCACAGGCAGATTTTGGAAAGAGGGTGTGAGGGGAAAAGAAGACAGGACTATGAAGAGTGTGCCCAAGCCTTCAGCAAAATCATCATTTTGATAATCCATTACCAGATTTATAATTAAAATAAAATCCCACCTCACCAAGACAACCACATGCATTCACAAAGACCTTGTTCTGAGAGTTGTTACATTAAATACCAGCAGAATCACAAATGCTGTAGCTTCTTCTTAACCCTTCCAGCAGTATTTCAGGAACCACCTGTCAGTTTAAAAGACTGATCGTTTTTCTCCCAGCTTGTTACAGGCTCTAGGTGTGCCCCTAACCAAATAGGCTTACCACTTAAAAGCTTAATTGCACCTGTGGCTTAAACCTTATCCCAGACAGCACTCGGGAACATTTGGATTTGGGTGTTTCAGGTGTGAGACTGGGGCCTGCATTCACAAACAGAGCTAGGCAAGTCAGAGTAGGAGCCCCTGGTAAAAGCAGGCAGTTCACTGGGGAGCAGGGGATGGGGAAGAAAGAAATGCTTTTTCCATTTTGATCACATTTAATTGTATTTACATTTCCACAGTTGGGCTTGAGTAATGTCCACCTCCTTGTTTGTGACTGAGGGCAGGTTTCAGAGTCTCAGATTTCTTTTCCACAACAAAAAGATCAAAGTTTCAGCCACTTGTGCAACTTAGGTGTTTACAGTGAACTGGTCTAATCGCATGGCAAGCCCTCCCTCCCGTTATCAGTCTCGCACTGAGCCAAGCTCCTTCATTCCATAAGCACCAGGGAGGACTGAGAGGAGAGGGCCCACGTCTGGTGTGGATTATAACCCACCATCCCTTCTATCTACTCTAACATGGGAACTAAAATACAGCGTGCAAGGGAAGGGTTTAACATGTTCAAGTAAATATTCACTTGGGATGTGGTCTGCAGGGCTGACAAAGCATTTCCAGGTTGTACTTTTAAAGAGGCTTTCTAAAAAGCAAGCAAGTGCTGCGTGAAGAACCAGAATGAGAGAGAAGGCTCCCTTCGCTCTCCTTCTCAGTATTGCCTAGGTAGTACAAGCTCATGGTGCATCTTATTGTCAAAGGCAACCTGCGCTGCCTTGTCAAAAGTTACTGGGAAAAGAAGGATAAAGAAATACAGCACAGCAGGAGTCCATGCAGACAAGCTTCCACATTCCTAATCTCACTTTGTCTCATGCAAGGACACACAAACTTTCTGGGTCTTCATTTTGTAAGCTATGAAATTGAGCTAAATTTTAGGGTTTTGTGAAATGGTTTTTAATTAATAATTGCAAAGCACACATCTCCAGATGAAAGGTATCATATAAATATTAATGAGCTCAGACTACTGGCAGTATGCGTGTCTCTTAGGAATCGTAAGCACCATGGATGGATCAAAGAGGACATGTAGCTCTAAGAGACAGTGTGGTGGGAGTTGTCTCTGTCTTTAACTGTATTTTAACGTAGATCCTCAAGACTGTTGTGGATATTCCCTATCAAGTTACAGCAGCTTTCAATTAAAATGACATTTTATCCTCAGGCAAAATTCCACCGCGTACCTTTTAATATTAGCAGGGCACATTTTCACTCATGTAGATACTTCTTCTACATACATGCATTACTAGATCTTTGTAAATAGGGGTCAAACCAACTGGGAAATAGGGATTTTACCTTCATTTTCATCAAAATAAATACCCCTTACCTAGTTACATTGCTGAGAAACTTCCAGCTCCACTGCAGTGCCGTGAGAAGTAGAAGATGAGGATGTGGCAGCAGTTTACTCCACAGTGCTCGTAGCTCAGTCTGGCAGCACTTCAGACGTGGAGCTGTCCTCTGAGCGAATATGGCAGAAAATGCCGCATGGTGGAGGTGCTGCTTCTGTTCCCCTGAGCAGGGGCAGCACCAAACGTGGCTACGGGCACGGCGGGGAGAGGTGCGAGCCCCTCCGGGGGCCGTGCGCGGGCATGTCGGTGCAGCGAGGGAGCAGCAGCCGCGCTGCGGCCTCCAGAGCCGGCTGCCCCGCCGGGCCGGCACGGGGAGGAGGCTCACAGCCTCCTCAGGAATGCGGGATGGCCGCAGGCCTCAGCAGCGCTTTCCAAAGAGGTGCTTACGTTTGTTTCTCTTAGGGTCCAGCAAGCCTGTGTTTTTTTGTTGTTGGGGGTGGTGGTGGTGGGGAATGAGGGAGAGTTGCCTTGTTGGTGTTTTAAAAAATACATTAGAAGACAACAGGGAGCGGGGACCAAAGATACTTCTCTGCCTGAGGAAAATTCAGTTTATCGGCTACCTTCCTACCTTTCTCCAGCTGTAAGACACCATGGGCAGCTTTCTGCCTACTTCTCTGCAGCCAGGCATCCTAAATGCTTTGTGAGCCTGACACGTGGCCAGCCAGGGGGTCTACAGCAACTTGCCTCCTGTCTGGGGCTGCGTTTCATTTCCTCAGCAGACTCAGACCAATGGCCCTCTGTCCTGCTCACCTCAGGCACATTTCCATAAGCTCTGCTCTCCGCAGTTGCTGCTAAGGCAGTGCTGTAGCTGCTTCTGGTTTTGTCTACGCTGGAGCAACTGGGACTGATTGCTTAGTGCTGGTAGCAAGAACAAAAATCAAATGGCGTAGGCACACTCAGAGTGCTTGTATTTGTGTCCCTGAGCTGCTCAGAGGGAGCACAGCAAAGAGATGGCATTAAGAGGCCTTACCACTTCATTGGCAAAAGAGGTTGAAATTTGGAAGATGTTCAGAATAAATAACACCTTGATAGTTTGGAAAAAAAACTCCCCAGAAATTAATTTCCTCCTGGGTTGCCAATAAAAGATGGGATGTTCACAACATGGTGAGTAGTGTCCAAAACAATGGTCTAATAATAACTTGGATCTACTTGCTGTGCTTAGTGCTAAAAGATATACAGAAAATGTAACTGTGTTTTGATACCAAATAACATAAATCTGGACACAATGCCAACAATTTTTAGAGAAGGAACCATGAACCCTAACAAGAGAGATTGGGCAGTTAACTTCTTCCCCGACCACACCAGGGGATTTTGCACCTCTGTACGAATAATGTTTTCATAGCAAACCCAGGCATCAGTCCTAGCAAATACCTCTCTGTAAACTCTAGCCCAAAAGAATCGCTTTGGAAAAGGTCATACCACCTCCTGTTCCCAGAATTAAGTTAATTAGCACTTGTCCCTCTCTATAAGGTCAGGGATCCTCCCACAAAGGAGGTACACAACCAGATTGTTAAAAGATGTACATATACCCTCTTAAGCAAACAGGCTTCTTTGTAGTATCACTAAGATTCCCTCTGGTCATCCCTGTAGAACTTCCAATTGGAAGGGAAGCAGGCTGGGAGATTAGTGTAACCAGTGCTTTGCCAGGTACAAGGAGCACAGTGCAGGCCAATAGCAGTGCTGCTATTTTAGTACTAGGTAGTGATCTATCTCCATCTGGATGATTTTTATTAGGTTCAGCATCAGCCTTCATGTAGAATGAAATATCTGAACTATGGGAATGTTTTCTCATTGAAGTTGAAAGATTTGCAATGCATTTTCCCCTCTGACACACTTTGTTTCTTCTTATTCCATCCAGGTATTTGTGCTATACATATTATGGAAGTATTTCACTTCCCCTCCATGTGACCACCTACGTGCATTGACAGAAAGCAAATCCAGGTAAGACCTGCTATCAGTTATATCTGGGTGCAACTGAAGTTTGATCAGCAATGAAGGTCAACACACTGTTCTGTATTTTCTGTCCACAAAAATGTTACACAGTGCACTTACTGAAAAAGGTTTAAAAATAGCCTAGCCCACACAGTTCTTGGGCACAGAAATATTGTCAAAGGTTGCCTGCCACAGAACTCAACTGCTGATTTACAGCAGTAGTTTAGGGACAGAAACCCAGACCCAAGTGTTTAATTACCAACATGCCCATTCTAATCTAACTCTAACACGGCACAAACTGTGTAGGATAGTAAACCCCCCTTTCTGTCAGCCAGCCACAGGTGCTTGCTCTGAGCACAGCCTCGAGGACGCTAAGCAAGAAAGCAGTACACCAAGGAGGACAGGCTCCAGTTCCCCGGAGAGAGCACTCCTTTGCAGGCCCATAAAAAAGGGTTCAGAGACTATTTGTGTCAACTCCCTAAACCACAAACCACAACTAGCCCTCCCTCTGAAGCACTTGCATGCTGCTCCTTGCAAAGCTGGAGCAAGATATGTTGGCATCCAGATCACCGCCTTTGGGGGCCCACCCATCCCTCTTGGTCTCCTTCCATCCCTTATCGCAGCCTTGCAGACCCTCTCCCTGGGCAGCAGCAGAAACTGGGGTGTATTTGCCTCCAGGTTTGGCACCCTTCTGTTTCACCATCGCCCTGTTCTTCTGACCCAGGGTGCAGCTTGCCCACCCTGCTGGGTCCTCTGATACCAAGAGGGAGATAATCTGTAGAGAATCATAAGTAATAAATGTGAAATTGGCAACTCTGGCATTTGAAACGAAAGGGGATTTAGGATGCACTTGGCATTTCAGCTTTAAAGTTTAAAATAAATGAGGCAAAACTGAACTGAAGCAAAAGAATGGCCTATGGGCAGCTCAGACTTGTCCAAGACTTTCAAGCCAGTCATTTCTCATAAATACTTGTAATTTCAAACATAAGAAAGGGGGAGAGGAGACAAAACAAACTGAGTCAACTGCTTACTGCCTTTCTGATTCAGACTCCTCAGCAGATGTAGGACAGAAAATTATTCTAGGAAAAAGTTCCTTTTTATGTATCTGGGACAGCCCCCAAAATTTTTACCAGAGGGGAAGAAGAGGACAAGAACTAAACTGCGAACTTGTCCGCACCCTAGCAGGAATTCACCCATTTTTCACCTCCCACAGGTATCATTAGCATGCTACTGAGAGCAGAAAAAAAGCAGCTAAGATCAAACACAAGCTAGTAACAAAGCTCTTCCTCTTGTCATCCTGCGATAGGCCAGAATTTCTGGCTGCAGTTCGTCCTTCTCTGAAAGGCTGGGCTAGTTCAGAGTCCCTTTTAAAAGAAGTGCCGCACTATGAACGTGTTACAGCTGCGACACAGAAAGTGCAGAAGGCAGGAAGTCTGACGTTCACACCAACCTCAGCCCCTTCACTCACACCTCTTTTCAAATAGCTTTAGCACATGGAGCCCACATTTTCACGTTCTCAGAACTAGCTTTATCTATCACACTGCAAGTTTAAGAGAATTTTTTGAAATAAGTCTCTTTTTCCACATTCAAAGACTCACTCAACTGGGAGCAAGTTTTAAATTGTTTTTGTAAACTGTTCTCCTCTGATTTTTGCAGTAAGTTGCCACACTCCCTTTTAAAATAGTATATATAATTTTTAAAAAATAAAATACAGATTGAAACACCATACCAACTGTTGTCACAGTCCAAAAATGTCTGGATTTTCAAACTTAAGTCCACCACTGTGTAAAAAGGCCACACACATGTAAGTGTCAATCAGGCTCGGTGGCAAAACAGAAGGACCCAGGCTGAGCCTGCAGAATGGCACAAACTTTCCTGGACAGAAAAAGACTGCCAGTTCTTAAGCCATCTGGAATAATTTCTGCATTTTTCAATGCAGACTTTTGGAATTTGACCTCAAGAAGCCAGTTGCTTGATTTCTGCATCTCCTGCTTTGCCGTGTTTGGTGACAGAAAAGGAGGAGAGAGAAATAAAGAAAAATGTATTATTTACAAGGCTACACCTTAATTATACCTAATATAACCATAGTGACTGTTTTTGCAGGCAACTCAAGCTGTCTGTTCTGTGCCCAAAAATTCTGTAGCTGATCCTGTGCATTTTTAACAGAAACACTATCTCCATTCCCCTCCTCTCAGCACCAGCATTAAAATAAAGTAACATTCAAAATATTTGTGGGAAATGGCAAACAAATGGGTAGTAAAGCCTGGAGGTTGCTTGGCAGCAGAAATTAGCTATGGCAAATAACTCAGTGAGGGCAACAAAACCCAGCGTTGTCCAGCATTTGGACACTCAGAGAAAGACTGATGAGTGAGGGGAAAGGGCCAACCCCACATGATAGTGCCAGGCCTCAAGTACTATTTTGAATCAGGTAAACTAATATCTCCTGTACCTGTTCCAAACCACAGAGTAATACATGGTCTCTCTTCCTACAAAGTCTGCTGGCTGCCCCCTTTGGAAGCAGCATCTATCTTGGAGAAGATCTTGTATTTTCTCTTGGTCTCTGAAAAAGGATCCCAAACAAGTGGCAGGGACACAGAGGTTTGGAAGCCCTTGCATGTTTATCTTTACTGATAAGGCTGCAATCCTTGCTGCAAGCACATCAGTCTGTGTCTGCAGCAAAACCTTACTCCAGTCCATGCCTGCCTTGAGCCAGGCTTCCTCAGGACTGGGCAATGCCTTTAACCCCTTAGTGCCCCACCTAAAGAAGCCTTAGTGTAGATTTGTTTTTCTTGCTTGAAGATGCATCATGTTTTCATACAACTTAAAAAAAAAGCAGGTAAGCCAGACCTGCTCTGAGACAGCAGCAGTGCAGATTATATAGATTATATTCCTCCAGTGATACTATCAGAGCAATTTACCCTCAGAGAGTTTCATCTCCCCAAACCTCCTCTGGTTCTGTGCAGATCAAAAGAATTGTCCATTTAAGATGAAGGGATGCAGCTATCCAAACTGTGGGTGGAACACATAAAAATTCATTAAGAGGACTTCTTGAAATTATTCTGTCTAATTGATTGGAGACCTTCCGCCAGAGCTATTTGGATACTTGGAACTGGAGAATCAACTATGATTCCAAGCCATCTGATCCTTTTCTAACAGGTTAACTAACTTTGTTCCTGCAGCTTTGTTAATGAAATCTCAGATCACGCACAAGCACGCATGCCAAGGGCAAACATCCAGAAAGTCACTAGGGATCTCCCAAAGCTCACACACCAAGAGCTTGGACACCCTGAAAATGACAAACAAGTGGCTTTTCTCTAACAGCAGGTTTCATTTATTTCCTCCCACTTGCTCTTTCCCCATCTTCTTCCTACACCACTGAGTCAACCTTGACCAGGCAGGTTTCAGTTAAGCATGTGCTTTGCCAGAGGTGTTTTTAAATTATGTTTTTAAAAGTTTATTTATAGCACACACGCACAGTGCATGATGCTTTCAGGGCTTCCAGCATGTCAAGCAGGACTTTGCCAGGTGGAAGGAACATGAATTCCTCAACTGGCCCATGGAAAAACACCTCCTCCCTGCTATGTCCATCTGTGCACCCCAACTCAAGGATGGAGTGCAATAAAATAATTTTTACTCCATTATCTCCCACCCATTATTTATAACTTCGATGATCAACATACTGGAAATTCCAATTGAAAAAATTTAGAGAAATCCAAGTGATCCCCCTCCAGCTGATCTCTCACCAAAGCCAGCAGCCCGTGAGACAATGCAACTATTCTATGAACAATTTCCCATTAAGGCAAGGGTTGGAAAACAGTCCAGTAAAGTGAACTGGGTGAAACTTGCAGTCAGAGTTACACGGTCAAGCACTCCTTGCATCTGGAAACAGCAAGTTTCATTTAGGGGTTTGTTCTAAATGGTTGTATTTGACCCATGTGACCAGTTTCTCTTTTCATAAGAAAAATGTAACATGACCACAAGATCATTTCCAAGCAGAAAAGCAAATATTTTCAGGAGCAAGTCTCTCAGCTGAGTTCTGACCCTAAAAGATGGTTGTTCCCATGGTTTGGCTTCCCACCTATACGCAGAACAAGTCTGGTTTTACTGCACAAACCTTTGCTATGCACAAGAGATCCCATCCTGCTCCCTGCTCTGTACCTGGCCATGGCAGGGAACATCCACTGGACAGGCCCTTCAGATCAAAGGGTGTGCTCATGACTGGTTTCAGGACAAGTTTAACTCTCCCTATTCCGAAATGGTACAAGTTACTGAACTATTGTTTCCTCAGCTGCACAGCAAATACAACCAGAGCGAGTTACTCAGAGTAATGGCTCAGAAACCACAATTTTAGGAGGTGGCACAGAGGCGTTCTGAGAGGAGAAGAAAAGGATGTGGTAGACAATTTGCTAATGCCCAGAAACTCTCTGTCTCGGAACAAGCAAGCTGCACGCCAGAATGCCTCGGGACAGGGCTGAGTCCATTGCTCTTTCCACAACAGCAGCGTTTTCTAAATAAAGATGTCTTTACACGCAGGACTTGGGAAACTTAATTCAGATTAACTAAAGTTGTGAATTTAAAGTGAATTAGCTAAACCACATTGTATTGCTGTACAGACACCCTCATTCCGTATGAAAAGGAACTTTAATTTCATTTATCCCATTCTACTAAATTAAGAGCATTTTAATTCTAAGAATGCCCATGCAGGGATTAGTGGGTTGCACAAATTATGAAGTTACATGCTATGCTGGAGCTGAATGTGGCATAGGAAGTCTCCCAACTTCCATGCTAAAAAATGCTCATTTCCCACCCACTTAAAAATAAGCTAACTAAAATTATAAATTTTATTTTCCTAATTACCCATGCCTACAAATCTAAAGCTGCATTCAGAAGAACTTACCTCTGGCTCTGCGTTTGTCTTTTGCTTCAATCTACCAGACCATATGCATTATTTAAAAATCAAAGTATCAGAAGAAAAAAGAACATTGATATAATAAAAAAAAACTGGAAAAGGCAAAAGCACATAAGAAATATTCATGGCACTACTTAAAAAAAAGCCAGACACCAGACCCAAGCCACATCAGCAAGAGTCTGCCAAAGGACCTGGATCTAGACCATTCCATGAACTACTTATTTGACTACCTAACAGAGAGGATAATTCTCAAGTTTTAGAATTGAGATTGTTGTGTTGTTTGTTAGCAACTAGGTATGTTTCCAGCTTACTAAGTAGTATGGACCTCTTAAAGCTTCATCGTGGGTCTTACAACACCCCAACCCACATAGTGGTTTGGACAGAACATTTCTTCATCAAAGGGCTCAGCAAAAATCACTTCACAGAGGAGAAATGACAGGTAATGGTCAATTCGTAGCTGCTGTTCGGGAAGAGACTCAATCTCTCTGCTTCAGTTTACCTGGGATTGCTGGGAGAGCTTGCAGCAAATCAGAACCATAGACTGTAGAAGTCCAGGTAGCACAAGGGAGACTGACCAACTGCTTGAAGTGAGAGCAGTCTGGTAACTGTGGTTTCTAAATAGGCTGAACCCAAAAGATCTTCCCTACAGAATACGTGCTGCTTTCCATGCCACCCCTTTTCGAGTTGGAGAGGAAGCAAAATAAGGATAAAGAATTTTTATTATAGATCTTAGGTAAACAACACTCTGGCTCCAGTGCAATCTTCCACAAGAAAGAAAACCAACTTCTCAAGCAAGTCCAGATTGTTAAACAGGAGACAGATGAAAGCATTGCCTCAGAATGCAAGGAAATCCCAGGCTGGCTGGTTGGGAAAGAATTAGCAATACATAATTAAAAAGAGCACTCTCCCCTTCCTCATCCCTGAGGTGAACACAGGTCCTGCCTATTACTGACTTCTACATCAGCACCAGACAATGAAGCTATTGCTTGGGCAATAGCTGTCTCCCCAGGCCTCTCTCCCTCATGCTTTCAGTTGCTGGAGGCTGTTTCACACCAGTTCCTGCGAAGGTCCCTGTGTGGCAGGACATGCTGTTTCCATGTGCAGCTTGTGATGAAAGATTTGGCCACTGGAGAACACCAGGAGGGAGGAAACCAGATAGCAGCTCTTATCATCGTGACTCACAATAGAGGTTCAGTGGTCCCCTGCTGGTGGCCTTGATTGAGCACCGGTGGAGCCAACCCTCCTGCTCTTGTGTTCAGAAGACAGGAGCAGGGCAGAGCTCAGATCACACTTCACTGAACAGAGTAAATTCTGTCATTTGGTAATACTGCCTGGAACAGTCTCTCAGCATCCTCTGCAGACAACATCAGCAACACGCTATGGAGCTCTACCACACCCCCTGCTACCAAAGCTGGGGACTGAGGACCACGCCAGCACAGTGCAGTGGTGCAGCAGAGCTGTGCTGTTCCTTGGCACCCAGCTCCAGAGGCAGGGAGTCTGCGAGAATGGCTTGAGTGCAAGTCTGTCATATATGAAGAGAATACCCAGCTACACACTCATGTAAAGGCTAGAAACTCCCTCACCTCGGGGCATAAACCAACCACCAACTTCCTCTATGCGCAAGTTATACCATAGTTGTTTGTTTTAGGAGTTCCTGCACCTTTCCCTCAAGCGTCTGGTGTTTGCCTGTCTTGGAGAAAGGATGCCAGGCTAGACAGGCAGATCATGGCTTCTTTCTGGTATGGCAATTACTGCATTCCACCTTGGAAGGGGGAGAACACACTGGGGAAAGTGAAGAATGTTAGATGGCAAGCTCCAATAACACATGGCCCCATTAAATAGCCTTCCCTCCCTGTCTGGCCCTGCACAGTCATGCCAGCAGCACACCAGGAGCACACAGCAGCACAACTTGGCCCTTTACACTCTCAAAGAGTCCTGTGTTCCACTGCAGAATTTGGGAACAAAGCTGAGCAGGGCTCGACTCTCACCCTGGAAGTCCTCACACATGCAAGAAGCAAGATATTCCCATGCAAATAAATGTGTTACAAAACCAGGGGACAGAGCAGAATTAGGGTCTGCAGCACAAGATAATACAAAATACAATATTTAAAAACAACAGATCTCACTAGACACTACGGTCCCTTAACATCAGGTTGGATCAGTCATTGTCCTATAGGATCTGTGCCTCTAGAGCCAGAAAAAAACAATCAGAAAACAAAACTCTGATCAAAGGTTACCTACAAAACCAATTCGTACAAACTTTGAGTAAGTCAAGCCACTTCCAGCAGAATATTAAATACCTGTATCAGTCTATGAACTAAGGGCATGGGAGAATGTTTATACTTGAAATGGGTGTTTGGCAAAGCCTCTTTCTTCTTTCTCTGGAGCCGGAAGGCTCCCAGGCTCCTCAAGACAACTGTAATTTGGGAAACTCAGACCTGCCTTTCTACCTAAAAATTCTTCTCTCTGTTGACTTTGGCTCTGTGCCAGTTTAGCCATCAATTCCAGGTCTCCCGATCTGCGTGTCAGCAGAAATTGCCAGCAGATATCTGTCCAGATTAGCTGCCCAGACACCATCTCACTTGTGGCCTGCTCATGGATACCCTTCTTGAAAGCAGCTGCTGCTGCTGCATTTATCCACTGGAGCCCTCATTTCCTCACTGCCCATCTGCTGCAGGGGAGCCAGAGCCACACAGACAAGACACAAATAACTGACAGGGAAGACCTTGCCACGCCAAACAATAAAGACCAGGAAATCCAAAGCCTGCACCTACCTCACAAATTTGTGCTGGTTTTTAAAAGCAGAAGAAGAATGTGGATAAGCAAACACAGATACGGTTGAACGACTTATCTAAGTTTAGACAAGCGGTATCTAAATAATGCTATTTTATCTTATTACTGTAACAAATACGAGAATTGATTTAATAACCTAATGTTGGTTTTGGACAGTAGAGGTCTGCATCAATGGAGCAAGACACTAATTATATTATCTTATCAAATCAGTGTATAATAATAGAACTTCTCTATGCATTGATGGAACTAGGCTTAGCTCTGCATGAGATAATAATCCCTGAAAGACAGGGAATGAGACAGTATTAATATATATATAATATAAATATATATAGCAGAAACTCCTTGTCCATAGGAGTTGTTATTTTCTTTTCAAAATATTACTAAGTATTATCTTTAAGGTATCACATGACAAGAAATTTCCTTGATAATCTTTATTGCTTGTTATTTAGCCTCCCTCTATCTTTCTGAGAGGTAGTCAATATAATTTTCCGAAAGATTTAAGTAAAAGGGAAAGAACTACTGGTGCATATGCAGATCAATTCATTGTAAGCTGACAATAAAGTTTTTTTCACCAAGGTACAAGCAAAATGACTTGCTGACATTAACTGGCAAGTACTTTGCATTCATATGGTATCTTTCATCTACAGACTTCAAAGCATCTGACAGGAGGCAGGCAGGCCTTGTTTCGTCATCCATCCAAGGACGAAGCTGCAGCACAGAGTGGCAAGCCTTCCTCAGAAGGTAAAACCATTAGGAGAAATCTAAATTAAGTGGTTCCCAGTCCTTAAAAATGAACTACTCTGCCCCAGTACAAATTACACATGCCCCAGAGAGCAGAACCACCACTCACCCACACCCCTCTGAGAACTGCTCAGGATTCTTTAAGAATGTAAATTTAATTCATGAGAAACTAAACAAACACAAAACACAAGAATACTCTTCTACATGCAGGGAAATGATGGGGATTTGAAACCAATCCAGATCTGAAGTTCTGTAGTGCTCCAAGGAGGAGCACTCCTTGAGTGAACCTGCAGAAGCACAGGTTTTCATTCATGAGGAGAGGAAGGGAAATCCTGATACATAATCTAGCAAGTGTTTAAATAAACCTGTTCAGATGAAGATCTCGCCAGAAAAAAACTAGGACTGTAAGAAAGGTTGTGGATATAATTTTTAAAATGCTGTCTTAAAGAGGGTAAACCTTCTTTCAGCTCTTCACCTTTTTCATATAGCTGAAGAATGCTGACTGCCTAGAGCACTCAAATGGTCAGCAGAAACTCTTTCTAAACTTAAATAGGGAAGAAAAATCCCTGCACAGTGCTATTTTAAAAGAAGCATATGGATTCCTCTAAGTTTGAAAACAACAAATAAAAAATTATGCTGAGGCAATCTCTGGAGCAAGCAGTCTTTTAGCATTGGTCAGAGAGACTGCAGCAGAAATATTTTAAACCCTATTCTCTAGTTATGAGATCTCTCATGGCCTGTGGGGGCGGACAATATTAGAGGCCACTAAATCCTAAAGTTTATTTTTCTAAAAGTTTTCACTTCAAATAAAGCTTTGTTTTAATATGTATGGGGCCAACTGTTAGAGCATTGAGGTCCTGGTTATTAGCCAGCTAGAGCTCATGAATTATGTTTAGTGAGAAGTTTATTGGCTCAGTAAACACCATTCCAGTTCCCCTCACTCCTGAACCGTGGAAGCCAAATCAAGAGATATTCAATGCCATATTCCCACTAGCACCAGAGCAACCATTATCTGATTACAGACATTTTCTTTTTTGTAAGGAATTTGCTATTGCATCATTTAATACATGGAAGTCTTTAAATTTACCAAGGCAACACACAAGGAGTACATAACTGTTCGGTGCTGTTTATCATCTTCTGGAGCAGGAATATTTGTTTCCATCTCATAGCTTTCCAAGTCCAGGCATTACAGAAATGCAGTCCCTCGAACTCTTGATAAGTCAGGAGTTTGACAAGGAATTTTTAACACTAGCAAGGTGCTCATGAGGCTCCAAAGTAGAGCCAGAGCAGCCTGAGGTGGTGTTGGCACTACCTGGCCTCACCCCATGTGTGCAGGCACCAGGAACCCGCGGACCAAAATGCAAGGTAGGCACCTCTAGAACAAGCAGGACCGATGAGTATCTGTGCAAATCCAGAAGCAACTGCTACTGGTGTGGCTGGCTTTGTCCTGGGTTGTAGCTGGTTACCTTTCACTGCCATGAGCTAAAGCCCCAAGTACAGAGAGTAAGCAATGATCAGTCAATGTGTAGTGACTTGTTTGTGTGCTTGTTGTTCCAGTTCTCTGGAATAGCTAAGATACACCGGAAGACTGCACAGGGACTGTGTCAGTCCTTGAGGCAAGGAAAGTTAATTTAGTTGGAAGAGTAAGGATGAAAATAAGAGTGCTATAATAACAGTAGTCTATTCTGGTGGCAAAGTAAACTGGAACTGAAGGAGTTTAGGTTCTCCTCCTTGTTCTCTACATCTGTCACACCACCTTGGCCAAAGGAATGCATCTGTTTGTGTCTCTGCTTCCTCTCTCCCCTTTTGCTATACTATTTACTATCTACTATTATCTACTACTACTATTACTATCTACTATTATCTGCTATCTACTACCATCTACTATTTAGACTGGAACATTCTTCAGGGAAGAGATTGTGCTGGTACAGCCCAGTGACAGCCTTAGGGTTCTGCAGTCCCTAAGCCAAACATAGTCCAATTTACATAACGCCAACTATGAAATCATGTATTCTCATGTAAATGCTTCTTCTAATGTCCTGAGAATCACAATGCCAGAATCTGTCCGTATGACAATGAAGAAACTTGGCAGTACAGATCCTTAATGTCCAACCTATCCCACAAGGACATATCATCACACCAATAACGAAGCACCTCTGGGGAATAGGCACAGTTAAAATCTTTCCACCCCAGTGGTGGTGAAAGAAAAGATACCCTTCTCTTTAAATTTAACCCTCTCCCTTCCAAAGAATGCCTGGAATTTCTACTATTTCCCAGCAGAGAGTGGAAGGCAAAGACTTGGCATGGGGCAAGACAGATAAGAGCAGTTGCCTTCTCTAGGTTTTGTTAACTCTGCATAATTGCTTAGGGCATGTGATGGTTAGAGAGACACGTCTGCCAGAGACAGACTACAAATCACTAGGATAATTCCAAGCAAACAAAATCTAGTTTACAATGTGGTTGTGGTATATAAAACACCTCTGTAAAACTACAGTATAATTCAACTGCTGCAGTTTCAGTTACAAAGCAAGGATACAGTTTTCCCTCTCAAAGACTGCCATTTAGGATCACTACGATGTTGAATAAAGTCTTGGCAATCCTCTGGGGCACAGAGTGAAGGCTGATGGTTGTTGGAAGTTTCTCTAAGCAAGCCACATTTAAATACCATGTCTTGCAAAAGGGCCCATATTGCCTTGCCTGTGGATTCAGGTTCCTTTACCAGTTTAAAATCTGGGTCAGAGCAATTTGCTTACATTTGGAGTCCTTTTCCAAAATTAATGGTGTGTGGTATTTGGAGCTGCAGATACAAGACAACCGGATACTCTGCTATTATCTGCTCTGCATCATGCATCTACCATCTACAGTTTTCCTGCTAGGCTTTGTTCACATGGACAGCCCACTCCTGCAGCAGTTGCACACTCAGCATCCTAATGATATTATTCTTGGCTGGCCTGTTAAACTCCCAGTGTAAGGTAGATGCACAGGAGTAAGCCCTGCTGTGTTCTCAGCAGTTTTTAGATGGCTCCAGATTACAGCTGGCCATGGGTGGAAGTTTTCATAAGCAGTGATGAAGTTGAGAGCTTTTCTATTCAAATAGGATGTTGACTACTGCTGTCTCTATCTCTGTGACTCTGTGGTGATAACTAGATTACCCAAATGTACTGGGCTCACAGCTACATCAGGCCACTTGGAAGATCCAGTTAGTGCTACATACAGCTGCCAAATTGCTTAGTTAAATTTCACACAGGGATCACACACAACAACTGTGACAGTTGATGTTTGTTTCACTTTGCCGTTCAAGGAGGTACTTTTGGATTACTAATTCCTTGTATGACTTGGGTGCTGCCTAGTTCAGAGATTATTTTGTTGTATACTGACAGGCAGTTGTTAGCTGGACCCTAAGCCCTCAGCACACACATTTAAATCTCTCTGATCTGGAAATTTGTGTGGCATATCTGCTCAGGAGTCCCACCCAGAGTTAGGAGCCTGCCCACGTTTATTTCAGTGCTTCTTGAAAGAGGAAAGACAGAAAGGAAGGGAATAAGAAAGAAGCCCAAAACCACAACACAAATTTGCCACTTAAACTTACTGACAGAACTGACCGGCAAAGTACAAACAGTAACAGAGAATTATGATATTCACACTTTCTCATAGTATTCCTCCAGGTATAATATACAACATTTCCTTAATACAAACCACTTTGGAGTGATGATCAATGAAATAAATTAAAATACAATAAAAATACTGGGTATAGGATAAAAATGTGGTTCCAACCTATGGGCTTGTAAAGGAAAAGTCAGCAGAGGCTTACTCCTCTTGTAGGTAAATTCTGAAGTTTCATCCCCTTGTTCACAAGCCAGGTGGAATACAAATATCCACCTACACTAAACCAAAGGGAGCCACTCGTAACCCAGACACAACCACAACAGACATTCTTGACAGTCCTTGACTTAATAGAACACTGCTTTGTGGTTATACCCACCACTAGGATTTCATCTTGCAAGTTCTAGCACGTTTAATTTATTCCAGGTCATACATCAAATATAATATTAAAATTTAAGATGGCATTTGAGATTGAGACTTTCTTTTGCAGTTCGAGTAGAGAGAACACAGTTGGGACTGTGGGTACATGAGCATATTAATACATAAACACAAAGCTGCAGCCATCACTCAAGAAAAACAATTGGTCTTTAAGAGGGGAAAAAAGTTGTAAAAAGAATCAATTCCATTAAATAGCTCTATAAATCAATTCCACCAAAAATCAATGGGAAACTACATCCACCATGTGCCAAGTAACTCCCACACATCAGGTGCAACTGTCCGTGACAGCAGCCACGCAGCAGCTCTGCCTGCCGGGAACTCAGGCAGAAAAGGGCTGAAGCAAGAACCCCGGCATTGCCCACGCTGCCCTCCTGAGAGCCCTGGCACTGCCCACGCTGCCCTCCCGCTCCTGAGAGCCCTGGCACTGCCCACGCTGCCCTCCTGAGAGCCCTGGCACTGCCCACGCTGCCCTCCCGCTCCTGAGAGCCTGGGCACTGCCCACGCTGCCCTCCTGAGAGCCCTGGNGGCACTGCCCACGCTGCCCTCCCGCTGCTGAGAGCCCTGGCACTGCCCGCACTGCCCTGCTGAGAGCCCTGGCACTGCCCACGCTGCCCTCCCGCTGCTGAGAGCCCTGGCACTGCCCGCACTGCCCTGCTGAGAGCCCTGGCACTGCCCACGCTGCCCTCCCGCTGCTGAGAGCCCTGGCACTGCCCGCACTGCCCTGCTGAGAGCCCTGGCACTGCCCACGCTGCCCTCCCGCTGCTGAGAGCCCTGGCACTGCCCGCACTGCCCTGCTGAGAGCCCTGGCACTGCCCACGCTGCCCTCCCGCTGCTGAGAGCCCTGGCACTGCCCGCACTGCCCTGCTGAGAGCCCTGGCACTGCCCACGCTGCCCTCCCGCTGCTGAGAGCCCTGGCACTGCCCGCACTGCCCTGCTGAGAGCCCTGGCACTGCCCACACTGCCCTCCTGAGAGCCCTGGCACTGCCCACGCTGCCCTCCCGCTCCTGAGAGCCCTGGCACTGCCCACGCCACCCTCCTGAGAGCCCTGGCACTGCCCATGCTGCCCTCCCACTCCTGCCATGGCACCTTAGCCCTGCTCGCTCAGGGGGAGCTGCAGCCGAGGTCTCTGGGAAAGCAGCTGCTCCCTGCC
Organism: Pachycephala philippinensis; assembly: GCA_013397055.1. Taxonomy (NCBI): domain Eukaryota; kingdom Metazoa; phylum Chordata; class Aves; order Passeriformes; genus Pachycephala; species Pachycephala philippinensis. The sequence goes on along the minus strand of VWZT01010544.1, from coordinate 117,834 downwards.
AAGGCCTGCACATCTGTTCATGGAGCCCGTGCTGGAGCAGCCCCACACTCACGGGGGCCCTCAGCCCCCACCTCCAGACACCGTGGCCGCAGTCCCATGTAAAAATCAGTGGAGGAAAATTCACATTTCTTGTTAGAGCCAGGCATTTTACATGCCCAGGTCTGATGTGAAGTGTGACTTCGGGATTTTCCAGCAGGCTTTGTGCTACATCAATGTCCCCAAAGGGGAGCTGACTTAGGCACAGATATGGGGAAGGTGGTAGGGGAACATTAAGGATGTGGGGCCCATGAGCCAGCAGCATGCAGTAAGTCACATACTGGTTAAACAAATTACTTGTTTAAGCACGAGTTCAGGAGTTCCACATTGTGTCAGTCGTGCAAGTTCAGTGACTCCCGCAGTGACTGTGCCAGGCCACTGCCCTCTCACTTTCAAAGTGCAGCTCAGTTGCATTTTCACATTTATAGGTGGTGGATGCCCCTTCAATGACTGGAGAAACCCTTGGGGCTTTCATTTTGTGCTGGCAGCTCTCAAATTACTTTAGAAACAAAACCCCTGGGGCTTTTGTTCTGTGTGGCAGAGCAGAGAGGGCACAGAAGATTCTGGCTTTGTTAAAACCTGTAGAAAAATTCATGTCCTGTGTCTTCCCCTTCATGTGCTTCACGTGTGCTGTCATGTCTCTGGGCCATTAGAGACACACTGTTTAAGAAATTAAGATCTAGCATTTTTGCAATAGAAAAACTTGATAAGTTGGCCTCTGCTATTCAGCGCTAAGTACCAAAACCCATTTTTTCCTGTTGCAACTGAATTCAGTTACTGCACACAGAAACAGTCATGTCTGGTATTATACACATATATTTAAAACAGAGAAAGATTGCACATATGTGTATGACAAATAATGAACAATTTAATGAGAGGGCTCAGGACTGTCCCTGGCAGGGAATGAAAATACCTACTGCATCTCTCCAAGGCTCTGTGACCCAGCTGCAGGAGGGATCTGATCTCCAAATCGCATTTTTGATCTTGGGTCTGATCTTAGCAATGAGCACCCTCAGCTTACTGATTTCAGTGGGATTTGAGAGCATTTGATGTCAAACCTTCCATCAGTCACAAGTTTCCCCTGGATGTAAGGACATGCAGTTCTGGAAAGCAAGACTTTGACATAGGCCAGAGGTTTGATGTCAAGAGTAAGTGGGAATTGTACAATCAGAGGCTTCAATCTAACCACTGGTATTTGGCAAGACAAAGCAGCAACACACTGAAGATTGTCTCTTTTGAGTTATTCCTTAAAACTCTATCATATGACTCTTCTGCTCCAGAAGAATTAATTAAATATTTATACTAAGGGAAGCTGAAGGCCATTGTCAATAGAACAACCAGATTTTCCTGCAATTAACAGTAGATGTTCCTCATTTTCTCTGTTCCTAAATGCATTTGCAGTGATACTTCATTTACTGTGATTTCAGTTTCATACAAGGCAGGAAAAAAAAATCTTTGCGGCAAGTGGCCTTCAAGTATTATAATAAGGAAGGGCGTTTGCAGAGAGTTTTGAAACACAGATCTGGTTCTAAAGAGAGCTTCCATGCACAAACAGATGCCCCACCAACACTTGAATGGATGTAACTTCCAACTATTTGGTGGCTCTGAAGTTCTGCAGTAGCTTAGAGTGAAGAAATTACTGTTGTATTTATGAAGGACAGCACAAGGCATGGTGCAAAATTTGTGTGGAAAGACAGAGAGAAACAGGTAAGAATAGACACAGCCCAGGGAACAAAGAGATTACAGTGATACAGCAAATACGTAGGAATGGTTGGAAAAAGCAAGTGTGTGCACAACTGGAGAAGACGAAAAGAATCTCACAGTTTAGATAAGCAAAGCATAAATTGCCATAAGCAGACACTATGGACTAGGAGCTGAAGCCAGCATAGGGATCTGAAGTGTCAACTTGCATTTAAAGATTATCATAGTTAAAATCATAAACCAAATTGTGTAATAGGCAAATGAGATGAATTGAAAGATTAAGCTGTGGAAACAGACTCAGAGGGAGGATTGTAAGGATCTTTTTTTTTAAAATCCTGCTCCTGAACTCTTTTATACTCAAGGAAAAAAAAAATCTTAAATCCCATTTCCTGCCAGTATAGGGCTAAAATGTTAACACCATATTTCATAACAGTTAATGTGAAATAGGATTACTGTGCTGACTTGTTCTTGAAGAGCAAATACACTCTAAAAACTAGATTGGGAAGGAGGTAGATTTCTTTTTGACAAATCCGCTGACAAGAAACAGGACGGAGAAAACATATTTTTCTCTATGATTTCTGGGGATGAACAGAATTTAAAAGTCTGTTGTCCTCAGTAGCACTGATGTACTCTTCCAGTTGGACTTTTTTTGTTCAGTCATTCACTGTAGAGACTGACTTACTATGAATAATCGTGCTTTTCTTTCCTACTCAGATCAAGTGCTTACACTCTTGTCAATGAAAGCAAAAGAAATGCCTTGTTAACCTTAAGTTTAAAATAAGCCAGAATGATCTTATGAAGAAGAGCCCATGGCCCATCAGAAGGAATAACTTCTTTATACCAGCCAGGGAACTGCCTCCTAAGAAAAAGAAAGATTCAAACCCCTACCCAAGCAGACGAGCCAGCCAGAGCTTTCTCTGACACCGCAGTCTATCTGGGACTTCACTGTGTCAAAGCCTTTTACACGGAGAGCACTTAGGCAGCGAGTGTGTGACACATCCAGCGAGACTCCTAATGCCTTGCCTGTTTTCTCTTGAGCCTCTGAACTGTGACCTCAAAGCAAATGAATCTGAGAAGAAAATACATTAATCAGGCATTCACTCAGCCAGGCTCTGGGTTTTTAAAGCAGGGATCTGAATCAGCTATATCGCCTCCCACTTCTTTCCTGATACAATTAGTCAGCATCTGCCCCGGCAGCCAAGCCGCTGCCTCTCAGAGGGGGGGACAAGCAGCTGCAACTCCCTTGCCCACTGCTGCTTCCTAACAGGCTGCGGAACCGCGGAGAACAGCTTCTGAATTCCGTCCGGTGAAGGTTAGCATCCCTTCCCTGCTCTCAGGGGAGCGAGGGGAGCTGAGAACAGCTACCACTTTACAACCTCTTGGATTCCCTGCTCCAGCCCAAGTGCAGGTTCAGACGTGTCCCAGCCACACCTCTCCCACCTTGGGCCAAGGCCATGCCAGCTCCACACACCTGTTGGAGGCTTCCCCACATTTTAAGGGAATCCCCAGAAGGGGATTTGCAGGTGCTCCACTCCCTTCAAAGAGCGCAGGCAACAAATCAACCTGGGAAATTGGACTCATAGCATTCAATGTGGCCCTCTGACCTTTTTCAAAATGTTCTCAGCCCACCAGGCTGGCAGGACTGAACTTTACAGCTAAGTGTTTTGAAAGAAACGTGTGCTTTTAAAATCCAGTTGAATTTTTGCTAGGGAAACTTTACAAAGGCATCATTAGTGTATCCACAGGAGTTTTGCAATTTTAGGTTACAGGTGATTACAGCAAATAAACAGGCATGCAAGTCAGGGTCGGAAGCGGGCTTCTACTGAAAGCCTGCCTCACCAGGCACTTGGAAAATAAATAAACCCCCCAAGCAGTTCTGTTTTACCCAACATCTTTAAGGCTCCAGCCCCACTCCTAGGGCTGGATTGTGCAAGCTCTTACTCCAGCAGTCACACCGAGTTCAAGCAAAGTGCCTGAGTAAGCATTTGCAGAATCTGACCCCCCCAGCCAGTTATCTATACAGCACCTATTTGTGCCTTGCACTGCAAGCTCTTTAGCTGGGGACATGGTCTGGCAGTATATTGTCAGCTGCAATGTGCTTTATCTCCATTTATAGCATTAAATCTAATTTTTGGTGCCAAGTGCAGTATTAGCCTTACAATGACATCTATTAAAAACGTTTTCCCTTGAAGACTGTGATCTGACCAACAGCTAGTTTGCACTGTTCATATTTTTATTTTATTGCAAAAACAACGTGTTCATGCTACCTTTCCACTTGTCTAATTTCAAGCATTTTCTTAAAACACAGTACGACAGGCACTGAATTACAGAAATCCCACACCCTGGCATTACACTGACTTCACTTGAGATGCTGCCATCCTTCCTTCCCCGAAGATTTACAAAACTCTGAACTTAAAATTAAAGCAGCAAACTTGACTAGTTAGTCTCCAGTAAGGTGTAAGTTTAGCAGAGGCAGCCTTGTTTTCTCTGTGCCATCAGAAGCATTCCTGATGGGCACCCAGCCCCCTCCCCCCTCCCAAGACACAGAGGAGGCAGGGGACAGCAGCCTGGCACAGCATGGAGCAGTTCTTATGGAAAAAAAAAAATCTGCAAGTTCCCCTGAAATGCTGCATCCTGCATGCCTCAAAGGACAGCTGCTACCTTCTCACTTACAAAAACGTGACCCCAGCCAGTCAATCTACAGCGCTAGCGCTGTCAGATACCCTCCCACTCACCACTTTTGATGGTCAAAGCCATTGAAATGCAGTGGCTTTCCCTCTGCCTCAAAAGGGGATGTGCTTTGCTTTTGCTCCAGGAAGTTTTAGGGAGGGTGCTTTGGGGTTTTCAGTTTTTGGTGAGGGTACAACCCAAGCTTCTTTTAGATAAACACAGAGGTAGCAGGAGTCCATGTGTAACCACAGAGGAAGCAAGCACAAATAGGCAAATGTTCTGAATAATGGCAGCATAAATGCACGTGGAAACTTGCTTGAACTCACCTGGACTCCTTTCCCCCTTTCTTGTCCAACCAGTTAATGGATAGGGAACATCCCAGTCCTCTGGCATACGGTATTAGATGCTCTGGGCATTAGGTAGAAAACCACTGGTAAGTCTTTTGAAATGGAACCGTTGGTGTCATGTAGCCCAGGTCCCACTTCACATGAACTCTCAAAATTTGGAAGGGAAGGGAGGTTTTATTTATTACAAGTGAAACAGAGAAACCGAGCTGCTTAATCAGTCATTTGCATCTAATGGGAGTGGAAGCGGGTTTGATGGGCTATGGCCATGGCTTCTGTTCCGTTAAAGAAGAACGTGTGTGCAGCTTTCAGAAAGTCATATACACATCTCAGAAAAGGCTACATGAATATGCCAGAGATACAGCTGTAAGTCACAGATTACTAATTACAAAAGCATTTTGAGATCTTTGAGTGGAAAGGATGTCTTTTCTGGATAGGCAAATATTTTAATTCCATACTCCAATGATCAGTGTTTCAGCAGGACCCTTGAAATATATTTTCCTTCCATGACTGTCCTCTATGGTTAGTTACACCTCCATGCATGATTTCCAGTACTACAGCTCTATCAAAAGTACTAGTTTTCTCTGCATTTGGTTCCACTTACAAGACTGTGCATTATTAGTACAGCATTCAGCTTGAAATCCTCTCACACAATTAACAGGGTGAAATATTAGACAATAGCAGCTACTGTTGTTATTTTCTGTTCATTAAATGCTAATGGAAATTCAGCCCATCTTCAAAATACCGTGGCCTTACACAGGCAGAGGTGAAGAAGTACAGACAGATGAAATTATTTTTCCAGATTCAAACAACATATCAGTGGCAAACAAATTCTCATACACAACTCTGTTTTAGCCACCACAATAGAGATGTCAGAACGAAGCTGATGGTCCTCTCTCCGCACTCAGGTCACTTTTTCCCTCACTCAGGAGCTGAGGAATATCAATACAGCAATTAAACCCATCACCTTACAAGCAGCAACCAGAAACTGGGAGACCCAGCCTGACTGGAATAAACCAGCTGACTACAGCTGCTAAAAAGAGGTCCACACTTGGGCAAATACTCAAGACATTCCTTCTCCAAGGCACCACCCATAATAACAGGCCAACAGTCTCAAACACCTCTGCATTTGGATGGATACGCAGAACCGCATACATTAAACTGCTTTTCTTGGAGTTCATTTAAGAATGCTGCCAGCTTGTAAACAGCAGAGTCAGTTTTGCTGCCAACACAATTTCTACCTAGAGCAAACGGAAGTGCTTTTCCAAGAATTTCCAAGACTGTTGCGTCACGCCGTGCGCTGGCATTGCACCATGCAACCCGGGCAGGGAAGACACAAAAATACAAGCTGCTGCTTGGTGCATCCTGAAGGGGATTATTTTAGAGGCATTTACTGATTTTCAGGAAGAGACTGACGGTGCAGAACAGACCTTCCAAAAACTCCCAGTGCTCACTGCAGGGGAATAGAGTCTCATTAATACTTCCAGTGCTGTAGCAATTTTTATAGCTGGCGTGTTTCAATTTTCATTACAATTTTGAAAGCCTTGTTTGATAAGGTACAGTGGAGACTAAGAAATGTAGCATTTCTGAAGAACTAGAGAGACTTCTTCTCTAGCCTCCCTCCCCCATCATGGGTTTTGCATAATCCTAAAGCGTTAGTCCTTTGGCAACTTTACCATTTTGAAGCTTTATTAGAATTATGTGTATGATGACAGCGTTTACAGGCTGTTGCTAAGGTCAGGGTCCCATTATGCAGACTTTTAAATATGATGAGCATTTATAAGATAAATATACAAAACAAACCAAGGACATTGTATTCTCCATACTTTAAAGATGAAGAAAACTGAAGTTGCTTAATTTCCTTCATGACCATAGCATGGAAAGTTTAAATCAGGGGTGGAAGCAGAGTTCCTTGGACCACAAGCTCACCCAGAAGAATTGAATGTGGGCAAATACTCAACCACTCAACCAATTCATAAAAGCAAGTGCTTATAACTAAGTTTTCTGGGTAAAACTTTTCAAGCCATAACTTACATTACTTTTAAAAAACACTCAGCCAAACATCACTCTGATGACATCTGAAGAATTTCAAGACAACTCTCGCTCTCATGCCAAAATTCCCGTTATTGAGCAGTCTGGTACTATGGTTCTGACTGTGTACACTTCATAGCTGTGCACACAAATTTGTAATTTTTAGTGGATTCCTTGCCATCTACAACTTTGGTAGGTATTTTCCCTGCCTAGAAGGATGTCCATGTTTTTCTTTGAAGACAGGACATAATCATGTCACTAATATCACATTATCAAAGAACATTTGAGCTGCCTAAAAAAGAACAAAGACCTTTTTTCAAGGAAGTTTGATGCAAGAAGTTCCACGTGAGGACTGTTCTGGATACTTTATAAGGGTAAACAGAAACTAGGAATAACAATGCACCTCATCCTTCCAGAGTTAGGGGAAACAACATTAAATAAAACCAGCACAAGTCTCACTATACACTGGCATAATTTCAAACCTTCTTTTAAGCAGGTCTTGTTTCAAAAACGCATTCTTCAATTGTATGTGTTTTCTAGTGAAGTTTTGAGGAAAATTTGTCCCTCCACAGAAAAAGCCACTACTTTACTGTTCCGTCCACTCTGGGCAGCTAACTAACCCTTCACACCAGGAGCCTCTCGCAAAGGGACACAGAGGCTGTTTTTCCAGTTTAGTTCAATAACCACTTCTTTCAGACTGCAGAAAGCAACTGAGATTTGAGGAGGGGCAGAAGGGCAGGAAAGCTTCCTTCCCTCCAAATGAAAACTAGGTGTTAGAAACTACTATCTGCTAGTTCCAAGCTCATAGAAGAGCAACAAAACTAGAAAATAATCTGTTCACTTTTGCTCAAAGAACACTTCCTTTACTTTGCATTTAAACTGGAGCTGAATAAAAATCACAGAAGAAGTCACACAAGAAGGGACCTCAGGAGGTCATCAGAAAGTATTTTGATAAGAAAGTATTTTCCAAATATTTTTATTTAACACTTCAAAATATTCAGATTTAACATTTCATTGAATTTAATGCTATGTAAGAAGTTTCTTGAGTCACTTCTCAGAAACAATAACATAGTAAATTAATTTTGTTTCTGATTTGCATGTTGAATCATAGTCTGAATGTGTTAACCCTGTCCTTCTGCTTAACATGAAATTTACTTTAAAGTTATTTTAGTTGCACATCAACATGTTTTAATAGGTACAGACCAGTGAGATCCAGTCTTTCTGCTGGAGAGTAACTACTACATAGACAAACAAGCAAGCTTTAAAATAAGGTTTCTTGTCAGCTGATTTCAATTCTCAGTTAAAACTGGCAATGTAAATTACTCTATTCTGTTCTTTATCGAACAAGAGAAAAGATTTCCAAACTGTCAAACTGGCTGGTGGCATCTTGACAGCAGCGGGGAACGCAGTAAGTGCAGTCCTACATGGCAGTGTCTTTATGTGACTCCTAGAGAACTGCATCCACTCACTGAATGGCTCTTTATACAACGGGAAATGAGCACACATTTAGGGAAGGAATCTGCTGTACACCCCTGTCATCTTAAACGGGTCCAGGAATGAATGGGACTAGCCCAGCATGAAGGGCAGAGTCAGGCTGTTCACCATGAGGCCTCTCCCCAGTCATTCCATCGTGTATCTCTTCTCACACTCGTGGCAAAGGACTGATTGAAGACAATTTTATCTTGCACAGTGTTTGGTTCAGTGGGGGAAGGGAGTGGAGAGGGCAAACTGATACATTATAAAAAGCCATCCCCTCTTCCTTTACCCAGGGGACTGAAGGACAGCAAATGTCTCAGGCCAGCGTACTGACGTGAAATGCTTCCTACCTCCCATCCAGGAGCTGGGCGAGGACAACACAAGCACGTTTTTCCATCCAGTATGTAAAGCTGAAGAACAAGAGGGGGTTGTTCCTAGCTCCTGCACAGATCTCTCAGAACACCTAGCAACAGAAGCAAGAAGTTCACCCTGTTTTCAGGGACGCTTTTATTGGGAGAGTTCCCTGATGACTGTTTTGAGCAGGAAACCAATCCCTGCACTTCTCTAAACGCTTCTTAGTGCCAGCTGAAGACTCAGACCCTTCTTCCAGCTTAGCTGTCAGTGCACGTGTCTTCTGACACTTTCTGCAGGACAGCTCAGTTTGCCTTTTCTCCATTAGAGAGAGTAAGTGAAGGAAGCTTCCTACAATAGGTCCATTTCTAAATGCGTGCTTGAGGTTTTCAGTTTAAAAGATCACTCTTTAGCCCCTTCAAATCCGCAGGGTGCACATCCGAAAATGTGACATGATACATATGTAATCCTGGATAAACTACATTCCCCACCCCTTTCCATTAAGCAAAATCAGTAACTAGAATCCCTGTTTAGGATTTGTGATTACAAGGATCACCCTCCGCCCTGCCCTGGTCAAACAATACGGGCTCTAGGAAAGCATGAGAGCCGTCATTTCAATAACGCAAAACCCTGTTGCTTCCACTCCAGAACAGCTGACTTGAAGTGCGTGCTAGGCTGTGCTTATTAACAAAATGAGAAATCTGATACATAGAAAGAAAACACTATGTGAGGATTAATCCTGGATTGCAGTTTGTGGCCAGCACTGGGCCGTCATCCAAACACAGATGAAAAAGAACAGAATTTCTCCCACCTGTCACTTACAGCAGGTACAACTATTGCTGTCTTCTAGCCTCCTCCTTTACAGCTATTGTAACAACTCATTTTGTGTCAAGCTTAAAATTCAGGATTGACCTCACTGTTCCACTTCTTCTTTGTTTTGTCGGAGCCAGCACTGGAGGGTGAATTTTCTTTCCAGGAATTACAAACAAGAAGCTGTGAGTAACTTACAAGTTTGGACAGCTAGCATAATACACGTATGCTTCAAGGAAAGAAACACAGCTTAAAACTGGCATCCTATTGGAACCCGGAGATGCTAACTGAACAAGAAAATACAACTCTCAGGACATCTTTTTAGCATTGTTCTGCTGCTTTTGAGAGAAGTAAGCACACTGTCACCGCTGATTGCGAGAGACCTCAACAAACCAATGCAGTTTCTTTGCCAATGAGCTACTGCACAGCAGAGTGAAATCCCTATTGCAATGCATTGTCCTTGCTCCCGATAGTACAGAAAGACAAAAACCAATATAAGAAGCCCTAACGGCTGTCACTGGTGTTCAATCTGCACCAAACCAAAGAAGTCATCCTTATTTTTTTTAAATATATTCTCCTGCTTATGGTTGGGTTGACACTCTGTTGTTGCAATGCCACAGCTGAGCCCTGTTAATTTTTCTCCAAGCCCAGCAGGGAAGGCATGTCTGCTGATGCTGAAATGGTCCCTTCCCATTGAGCTTCGCCTGTCACAATACAGCCAATATAATGGCTATGTCACAAATGTGATTCTGCTTTCTCCCACTCCAACACCACATTTGCTGTGGCACTGAAATGCTGCTTTGTGGCAATGTTCTTCCCTGGCTGTTGGCAGAAACTGCAGCGTTGTTTGTACACTTTATCAGTCAGATTTGGTTAGAGGATGGGAAACTTGGTTTTCTGTAGAGAAAACATGGCAACCTCTTCCTACCAATACCTCTGCCTGTCAAGCTGCGATATGTTCATCAGACTGGATGACAGGGTTTAATGCTGCAGTCAGCACAAACAGGAGTTCTGATAGGAAGGCAAATGCACCTCGGTTTTCAAACATCATCCCATTTCCCTACATTTATCATCAAAGAAGGCAGTAGGAGCTCAAAGAATAGCCACATACTATTTTCTGCAAGGTCAGAAAATGCACAACATACAGTTTGTGTTTGACAGTACTTAATTACTATGGGCTGTAAAGATGCTAGAAAACGAGATCTTTCATTGCAAGATCTGCTGTTCACAACTTCAAATTTCATGCTGTGACCACCAATTTTGGGCTGCGGTGGCTGTTTCAGAGAGTTTAAATCCATAACACAGCCAAACTGGTTAGCATTAGGTTGTTTTCTAGTTATTTTAAACAACTAATCAAAATTAATTGAACATATACCCTTCTGGAACAAGGCCTCTCACCTTCTCTTTCTCTCCTCTCTCCCCCCACCCCTTGTCACACGTTGGCTTCTGCCAAACAATTCAGCACTGACACTACAGCGCATCACGTGATACCAAGTGCTTCAAGCATCTTGCAATACTTATTACTATCTACACATCCATAAGTCATTCCGCCCAGAAACGTATGTGAATACTAACGTGAGCTATTTCTTTATGCATTAAAGATTTAGAGTTCTCCCAGATCCTTGGAAGAGGCTTTTCCCCCCAAACACTGAAAAATCATCCCTTTTATGTATGCGCGTCTCATCTGCATTTCACATAGATTAGGAAGCATGACATAAGGAAAACCTGCCATATCCTCATATTCTCCCATTCCTCCTGCTTACGCTCCTGCGACCACGCAAGTCTGTCGTGATTAAGCAATGCATTTTAGATGTCAAAGAACAAGGCACTTACACAGGGTGTCCTTACCCATGTTAGAATGGAAAGTAACAAATGTAAGAGGTTGCTTATTCTTAATGCTGATCTCCTCCAGAGCTAAAATGGTATGTCAGTAGCAGGTGGCAAGTTNTTTTAATAAATATAACAAAGGGCACACAGATTTGACCTAATGGGTCAACCATCAAAAGTTAAACTGATTTAAATAATTAGACCTAAAATGTCAGGCACCACTGCAAATAATTGCTCCTAATGCTTTTAGGATTAGATTGCTAATGAAAAGGCGCAAAAAGGAGGCCATTTGCAGTTGTGGAAATAAGTCAATTTTCTTTCCATATGTCATTTTCCCCATGTAGATTTGCTGTGAAATCCTAAGGAGTCATTTACAGCTTTCTCTCTAGAGCTGCTGTAGTATATACAATAGTTCTGAGTAATAAAAAATAGTAATAAGTCATCTTGAAATATTAGTTGTTTGTACACTGTATTTATCAAGCATAGCAAACATCTGCTCATAGTTCTGACATTTTCCAATGAAAGTGACTATTGCATATTGTTTTCCCCTTAATTTCTGGAAAAACATGGGAGCTATTCAAATATAAACAGCATTCCGCAACAAATTTAAACCAGTTTTGGTCAAAGGACAGTTCATTAGCAGAATGTAATTCTGATGCTCTTAACTGGTTTCTGGCTGCTCTCTCAGATTTACTCTAACAGCTAAGCAGTACCCTCAGTGATTTCAGTAACCGGCTGCTAAAACACTTGGTTCCATATATAATTCATTAATTCTCTGTAAAGGTGGATATACCCCCGCCCCGCTCGCAGATTCTAACGCCAAGTTACCCGTCTCTGGAAGCGCCCAGGACACCCGAGTTCTCAAAGGTTGCGGATTTCGCAGCAGAAAGATTCGAGTGCCCAGAGCCCGTGTGTACATACGCGTTCCCCGGGCGGCGGCGGGGCCGGGCGCGGTGTCCGGCGGCCGCGGAGCCCCCGGGAGGAGCGCGGCTGGCGGCCCCGATAACGGGGGGCGCGCCGAGAGCCGCCCGCCGCCGCCGTGCCCACTTCCACCTGGGACCCGGCCAAGCAGAAGTCAATAATTGACTTCCCCGCCGGCTCTCGCCCCGTACCAAAGGGGCCGGGCGCGGGCTGGGCGCTGCGGGCACCGCGGGGCTCCCCGGGCCGCGCACCGCGCAGGGGGCCGGCACTCAGCCTCCCCCGCCCCCACTCCCCCCGCCGGCTTTGCTTTGCTTTGCTTTTAAATGCAACCAGAAAAACACAAAAAGCCCGGCTCCCCCCGCCGCCGAGCTGGCACCGGCACCGGCGCGCCGGGGGATGCAGAGCCCGGTCCGGCTCCGCGGCGCCGTGCCCCCGGGACCGGGCAGCGACCAGCCCTCCCGGTTCCCTCAGCCGCGATGGCGAGCGACTCGGCAACAATATTGCCAGCCTGGACGTACAATTTAATTTTTTTTCTAAACCGGGTGGACAGCTCTACGCCGGCTAGAGCGGCCGGGGAACGTGCATTTCCTGCGGGGCACAAAGCCGGCGGGCAGGGTCTGGGGAGCCCCTGGCCGCCGGAGGGTGCGCGATCCTGCTCCGTCCATTGCGTCCGAGATGGGGCCGTAACAAAA
>VWZT01010544.1:89248-103697 GCA_013397055.1 Pachycephala philippinensis | reverse complement strand
GAGCCGCCCCCCTTCCCTGCCACCCACACCCCGAAACCCAGCCCGGAGACCGACCATTGCCTCGCGGCAACCCAAATACTGCTGCTCCCTCCCAGGTTTTGAGCAATGAAAAAGGCATTTATTAAGATTATTTCTCCCATCACTGATGAGCTCTCAAGTGTGTGTTAAGAGAAATTATATAGATTATAGCTTGTACATGTATTGGAATCTGAAATGAGTTTTATACACAAATTTAGGAAACATCATGTATAGCACTATTTGCATATTAGCTTTTTGTCACTCGTCTATCTGTTAAGGACTGTCACTGCATTTTGCATCATTTGGGGCACAGATACAGATGTGGCCTTTGCACCCATAGAATCTGAAGTTTTGTTTTGGGCATTTCTTTTTTAGTTATTTACCTATTGGAAGTATATCGGGGGGAAAAGTGTTTCGTGTTTTGTGTCCCTGCTCCTGCAAGATTTCCATGCATGCTTAACTTAAAGCACATCAGTAATCACACTGAGTAAGAAGGGCTACTCAGATGCTTCCCCTAAGCGTGTGCCCAGTCTGCAAACTCAACGTATTACTTTGTAAAATGTTAAGTTCACTTAACATTTTACATCTTAATCTTAATGACCATTGCCACAAAGTGCAACTGTGCAGAAATCTGAATTATCCCTTTGTAGGACTCTCTCCCTTCCAATCGCTAATTAATCTATAATAACAGGAGCAATGCACATAAAGATTTTTGTTGTAATTGTGCACAGGAGTACTTCCACTATCCCGTATAGGAATCACTGTATTAGCTGCAAGTATGACATGACATTTCCTTTCCTTCTCTGCCCTCACAGCCACCCATAACCAAAATTCTCTGTAGCCTCAGCAAGGCGATTCATTAGTGAAGCTAAGCCTACGTTTAACATATGTCTAATAATTCCCTAATAGCCACAACGCCAGTGATTCTCTCAGCCACTTCCTGTGCAGATCCCTGCAGTCTGCATGCCCTTCAGCTGGATCCCAGCTGCAGCCTAAGCTCTCCATCCCTGATAATAAAGATATTTTCTAGTTGCTCATCCAGAGTTCAAAGTTTTTGCAGGACATGGTTTCTTCAGTCTTACCAAAGTGGCTTGAGGAGCAAATAAAGATAAGGCAAATCACAACAGCCATATCAGAAGGGTCTGGACTGGTGGTTTGTTCACAGTACACCCAATAAAGAGCAGAACACTTTAACAGTGGTGAGAACAGCAAACCTGACTGTCAGCGCAAGACCCAGTGAAGTAGATAAGGATCAATTCAAGACTCTTCCCCCACCAGGAAAGTTAATTTAAGATCGCTGGTGGTGCTCTGAGCTGTATTTTAAAGCTAAGTGGCCTTGCAAATAGCCAGGGAGGTGTAGGTAGCCATTTGTTTCCCGCTGTGCCAGAGGAATTGGTAGGCAAATTCACAGAAGTCCTTGCGCTGTATAAACAGGGGCAAAATGCATCATAAATTTTTTTTCAGATAAGTTTAGACATTTGGGTTTAGAAAGACCCACTTTTGTGAATCTTGGTGTGGCATCTCAAGACCCCAACAATGCCACCATCTGCCCTCATCTTCCTTCCTTCTGCTGAAGCTTTCCACCCCAGCACAATCTGTGTGCCCATGCCAGTTCCCAAACCAATATCTTTGTTCAAACCCGCTTTCATCAGACATTTGAACAAAGGTGCCAGGTTTTTCACAGGAATGGCTTGAGGCACAAGCATTTCAGCCTGTCTGCCAACTTTGCTAGGCAGGTGTTAACTTTTGAGAGTGAAGGGGAGAAAGAAGGTTGGGAATTTGGACAGAAACATCCTAAAATGTGACCACAAGGTTTAGTCTAAAAAGCTTTACCTGTATTTGAATCTTCTCTAGGTTTGAGAATGATCAGTTTGCAGCATCCCTGGAAATTGAGAGATGGACACATTTGCAGTAGAGAGGAGACAAAAAAAAGATAGAAATTAGGTGTCTGGCACCTAGAAATGATATGGTATGATATAGCACTGTGTTCAGCTTCATATACAGGTGATAATTATAAGGTTGAAAAAGAACTAATGAGAAAGTTAGACCTGGCACTGTCACTAGAACCATGGACATCTGTGGAGAATCTGATAAGCCAAGTTGAAGTATGGCCACACCTACCTGGAAAACATCTACAGGCACGCAAGGCAGATACCATGATACCTGTAATGTCTCCAAGCAACCACAGCCAGGGAATTTGCCATCCAAACAGAGGGTACACCCTCAAGTTCTGAGAAATCACACCCACTGTGGGCACATCTGGCACTGGTGAAACGTGCCCCTGTGTGTGAAAAGCAAACTTGTTGCTCAGGTGCAGAGAGCTGCATGCTCAGATGAAAGGCTGGATTAGAAGGGTAATGGTGGCAGTCTGCTTGCAGGTACTATGGCATGTCCTGAAGGATGGTTTGGGCTTGTGAATACTTTGAAGAAAGAGACTCTTCTATTTCCAGCTGGACACTTGTCATTAACTTCGTTTTCTAGCTTTGTTTGACCGTGAGTTTTCTATCACTTATACTGAAAAGAGCACGGAGAGGATGGCAGCAGTGAATTGTGCTGGGTGCTCTGTAGACACAGTTGAAAGCTTCAACTTCCTCCTCGGTGTGTTGATGAGTACATTGAATGCAACACATCCAAGGTAGCTATGACAAACAGAATTTAGAACAGAATCCAAAGAGCAAGCAGATTTCACACCATCCCTGTATCCTTAGTATCTATTCACAAATAGCTCTGTAATGCTGCTTTCAAGCAGACAAGTTTAATTAATTGTATCCCCCCAAAAAATAAGTTGTTGTTTGCAAAATACTTGGACTCAAGTCAGGGACTGAAACCGGGATGAATTTCAGGGCTTCAGTTCATTTTCCGTTTTCAACAAACTGATGGGTTCAGAAGCAGCTCCAGCCCTTTGTAGCAGTGCTAACAGCAAGTTTATACTCATCCTAGAAAGGGAAGAGGACATGGGTAGAATTATTATAGTGGCAAGCGAGTGCTGTGGGTGAAGAGTGAAGTAATCTGAGCAAAGAAAATGCCATTGCAGAGAGTAAACAGAATAACGACCAAAGGGTGGCCATGTGCCCTTACGGCTCTTCAGTGCCACCTGCCTTCCGTCCCAGCGCTGGTGGATGGCCAGTGCCATCTAGCAGGCAGAACAGTTGTTTACAGTAGCGAACCGATGGGTAAAGCTGGGCAGAAAAGCTGACATGAAAAGCGGAAAACTGCAATTCAAGGAGCTAAGCAAAATATACAGGGCAGGGAATGCCAGTTTTGGGCTTTTGTCTGAGAGCAAGGTTAAAGCAAGGGGTAACCAGCCTGCTCCTCAAGAATAGATAACGATTTAGCTCTAAAAATAAATTTAAACGAAGTTTCTTAGCAGAGGTTTGCACTCATGGTCTCTGCAGTGGGGTAGTCCTGACAGCTCCACGAAAAATGCTGAGAGCCAGAATGTCAGTCTGGAACTGAAAGAGGCATCGTGTGAGGCATTGCAATGACCCAGGAAACTGTGCCTGAATAGTATCAGAACACCTGGTGATAGCTCATGAAATGAAAAAGTTATTTCACTGTCCCCTCCGCAGAAATATTCCTCTACAGTCAGATGTATGTATCTGGAAGGTCTTTTCCAACAAACTGAGAAGTGTCCGTGGAGGAGATTCCAATTTTATGCTAAGATGGGTTTGGAAAATCTTTTCTCTCTTAGCTGCAGATGTGCTGTGCTTGAATGTACATCCTCAGTAAAGCTCCTTCATCATTCACTGGATTAGTTGGTGCCCCCACTCTGCTCCTTCTGGTCTTTTGACTGCAGTTGGTGGATGATGCGCAGAGCATTACATTTTGACCTTTGTGTAATGATACCTTAATTTCTCATATCTGTTCCTGGTTTTACTAATTCAAAACTTGATAGAAAGCAAGTTTGACAAGTAATTTTTCCACATTTGAAAAGGCAAAGAAAATATTTTTGGAAATACATTTGTAGTGAAGGAAAATCAGAAACTGTAAATGTAACCTGAATCCTTAGTATAAAAAATTGCCACAGAAGTCCCCACTTCAGAAGTAGTTTTATGCTGTGGCTGGTCACAGGTTCCCTCAGCTCTGCACTGTTTTACCTTGTGAGGGTTCTTCTCAACATCATGAGTTTAGAACACAATAAAATTAAAACAAAACAAAACAAAACAAAACAAAACAAAAAAAAAAAAAAAAAAAAAAAAAAAACAAAAAAAAAAAAAAAAAAAAAAAAAAAAAAAAAAAGTAAAAAAAAAAAAAAAAAAAAAAAAAAAAAAAAAAAAAAAAAAAAAAAAAAAAAAAAACCACAAAAAAAAAAAAAAAAAAACCAAAACCAAAACAAAAACAAACACAACAGAAAGTAGCAGTTTGAAAAATTAGGTTAGTGTTTTAGTGCTTGTACAAGGTACTATTTTGTCCACTTCTGCCTCTGTTTGTTCTGATAGAAAGTTTTCATTTCCTGGGAAGAGAAGAAACTTGCACTGTTTTTGTTGCTAGAAGCTGAAGCGTTTTGGGAGACATTCTGGCGTAGGCAGGGCTGAGGCAAGGGGTTTTGCAACTCTAATCAGATAAAAACACTGCTTCCATTACAACAAGATCTTTGATTTCTGTTGGCCTGTGAATTTCATTACAAATATATTCACTCTGTACGTATGCAAAAAACATCTGTATTAGACTACGTCTACCCTGTTAGTTAATACAGTCTGTGCAATGGCATCACTGCACTGGACTGTGGGAGAGTAATAAGAGTAAGGGAAACAAGTGCTGAACAAACCCACTACCTGTGTGTGTTCAGAATACAGAGAGATTTGCTGAAAAGGAGTCTCAAATAGATGTCAAAGAAGATGAAAACAAAAATTAAACATTACTTCAGCCATGTATAAACAGGAAACGAGAAAAGAACTGGTGCTACTTTGAAGAGTGGACAAGGAAAAGATTAAAAATATTTTTGTACCCAAAATCTAAATGAAGCTTTGCCACAGCTTTTAAGAGGAACAGTGGAGTTGAAGAACGGAGCAAAACCAACATGAGTAGTTGGAATGAGGGGAAGAAAATGGAAGTTATCACAATAAAGGTGAAAGCAAATCTAAAATAGCTTTTCATTTTCAAGTGAGAGAGACCAGTAATTTTCATCCCAGAACTCCAAAGGAACTAGTACCAGATTGACAGCAACCATTTGAAATAAATTTTCGAGTTGGAGGTTGTTCTTGCATGATTTAAAAATAGTAGATATAATACTTTTATTTTAAAAATTATTAGAAAGGTATCTAAGAAGCCACTGAGTTCATTGGTTTTGAGACCATCTCAGACTTTCAGAAGAGTTTTGAAGAAAAATATATTTAACATATTTAATACATATTTTTTTAAAAGACAGGGAGCAAGAGAAGATAAACAGGATAAAGTGCAGCCACAATGCTGATTTTGTCCTGGACACTTTATCTTTGCAGAGATAACTGATTGTCTAAGCAAGGGGAAATGTAGTAGATCTAATCTATATGGATTTTAGTCAAGCATTTGATATGATGCCACATGGGAAGTTATTCATTAAGACAGAGAAGATGGGGATTAGTACAAGAGCAGTAAAATGCGTAAGAAGTTGTCTGAAGGAGAGATGCCAATGGATTGCTATTGGGATAGAGATTTCTAGTAATTCAAGATTGAACTTGTTTAATATTCACTCTAATGATCTATTGTCATTTAAGATGGAGAATGGTAAAGAAATGTTCTGATAAAAGAGTCAAGAGATACCATTATTAACAGCATCAGAGTATTGTGCGTTGTGAGCTGGAAGACGGTGAAAGTGGTGGAAATGGGATGCAATTCCATACAAAAACAAACATACATTTGGGATGCACTTCACCATTAACAATTGAAAATTAAGCATCTTCTTCAAGCTAGTCTAATCCAGAGCTTCTTCTGCAGGCACTGAAAAGGGGAAGATTCCCTGAGAGTGGAGGTCTATCCTGCCTCTTTTGGGTTCTTGATTTAGGATAAGAGGAACTGTTGCGTGGATGTGTCAGTCTCTCTATTAACTATACAGAACTTTATGTAGAAGGATAAAGAAAAGTACATTCTCTTTAAGGAAGAAAACTGACTACAATATTTAAAAAAAAAAAGAAAACAGATCTCTGTATTGGTTTGTCAGCGGATGACTGTGAACCATCAGTGCATGAGGCAGTGAGAGAAATGGCAAATGTCACCCTAGACAAGATTCTTCCAGCAGCAATGGGAAGGCACTGCTGACATTGCACAGGGCACTGCTGCACCATCATGTCTGTTGTAGGACCTTGTCACAGGTGTTAGGACAGAGATCAGTCTGTTAGGATACTCCATGTAATCATGAGAGACTTGAGTTTCCAACAAGAGGAGAGAGCTGAAAACTACGCTCTATAGGCAGATACCGACCCATTGGTGTGTGGGATGTACAATGCCTTGCTGGTGGTTGCTGGGAGTTTCTGAGGTGCCAGGATGTCTTCCAGTCTTATGTTTCTGATGTTACAGATGGGAAAGTGTTAATCATCAAGAACATGTGTATATTTTTGACCAGGTTTTTCTTGGTCCCATGTTTCTGTTTGTTTGTTTACACGTAAGTACATATATGTGTGCGTACACATATCCATCCATAAATACATATTTAAGTGAAGTTTTGCTTCTATTGTTTACTGGGCAGCAAAGAAACACAGAGGTATATTTTGTGTTTTCTGCAATAACCCACAGAGCCAGCCAGTATTTGTTGATATGCTGCATTTCTGAGTATTTCTGGTGACGACTTTCAAGTTATAGATAACCTAAATCTCTTCTTGTCCTCACATTAGGTAAAAATAATAGGAAAACCACCACCAAATTCATCTGTACATGAAATATTTTTGCTTTCTTCGTGTGTATGTACTTAGAGAGGCAGTGTGTATAGTATGCATAAGTAATTAATGTTGCAAGCTGGAAGAATGAATTATTGTCAGATGGAGGTAAAGCATGCAATATGGTCAAGTAAGCAGTTCCAATAATAGCTGTGCTTATGGAAGCAAAATGTAATAGAGGGCAAACTCTACAGGTTGCCAGATTGGTGTCAGTGTGGAGCTTTGTTGCCAGTTGGTGACCAGGGGACAGCAGAAGGATTGGTTTTAGCTGAATGCTTTTAAGCTTACGTGTCACACGGAATGAGATTGCTTCTCAAGCAGTGGCACTTAAGCAAAGGGCATACGTAATTTTAGCTTGATTTAGTTGGTGGAGGTCTAACTAAAAACCACCTTTTCCTCCCTGCCTAGCTTGGCATTTTCTCAGTGAGTGAGAACATGTTTTAGGTGAACGCGAGCCATGTCCCGTTGTTGCTGGGACAGCTGGATCAGGGTGACATGTGCCTCTCCACCTGGGAACTTAGCTGAAAAAAATGGAACTGTGGTAGAGCAACTGGGCTGCGCAAACTCCCCGAAAACTGGCACTGCCCAGGGTAAAGTACAAACCCAGGGAGCACTCTGGTTTTGGACAGGTCACAGCAGTGTTTTTAATTAATGTGGTAGAGAAGATAATCACAAGAACTACAAAAAGGCTCTTTTCCATCCAAAGTGGACACCAGAATACTGGATATGTTGTAGCCCAGCTGAAGGCTGCCCTTCAAAGCCAACAGCCATGCAAATACCACTCTCTTTTGTATAAGAGAGAGAAGCTGCAAGGCCCTTGAATATGTGCACACAGACATAGGTGTGCATTAGCTGAGTATCAGGGGCCTCAGAATCAGTGTCACACACACACAGGCACACACAGAACGTACAGGCACACACTGACAGGGCAGAGTCCCCAGGGGGTTTGCTCCCTCCCCTGCCCACCTCTTCACAAACAGGCAGAGTTCAATTCCAGACTGCCCAGCACACAAAGCAGATAAAGACTGGCATGGAAGAGCCCATGGGCAGCTTGGCAGCCTCAGTAGTTACTGGTATCAAAGGTCACTGAATGCTAAAAAATAAATATGTTACAGTGCCAGCAGGACACTGGTGACCCAAGATAAAAGTTTCTCTACCACCAGAGATACATTTTCATGTTTGATACCTATATGAAATGTATTTACTGTGATTTTTCAGGTGTTCATGAAAATATAGAGGGGTGAAACATATTTTGCTTAATGCTGGCAAGGGGATCTGCTTCAGAGGCCAGACCCTCTCACTGTAGTGTACACTGTGCTGTTTTCATGGATACACCTGAGCTGCAAAGCAAAGAAATTCACTGTTTCTCATACTTGTGACTCAGGGTTTGGATACTTCTCATTCTTTTTACTTTTCAAAAGTGTGGTTTGATTTTTCTGTCCTAAAAGCACCTTTCTGTTTGAGTCTGACTTCACCGGTGCTGGTGTAAGTCTGAAATTACTGCACTGGAGCCACTGGAATGATACGGGTGAAAGGGAGAGAGACTCCAGCCCAGTGGCTGACATTGTTAAACAAGGTTATAAACACCATTGGTCAGTTCATATTCATCTTCTGTGATTAGTGCCAGCGGCAATGGAAAGCCTGGCCAGTCATCTCCCACCGTGTAATGCAAGGTGACTATAGTTCAGGGGACAAAGAACATGAGATTGGGGTTTTTTCAGGGACACACAGAAGACTGGTTATGAATGTTTGGGGCACTTTAGTTTCATTGTATCAGCACCGAGGGCTGAGCCACGCTTTCTTGCAGATTTCCAGTACCAGTTCGGAGGTTATGCGTGGGAATGGGGACTCTCTGCTGCTCCCTCTTTTTAGTATTTGCATTGTGTTTTCTTTCTTTCTGTTTCTCTTGGAGGCACAAATCTCCAGCAGTATTCTTGTTTTAGCTTAAGGACAATGCAAGTAAAAAAGCAACATACTAGAAACCCAGTTAAAGATGGAATTCCTGGTGCTCTTCTATTGCCCCTGGGCCAGTGCATCATTTACAGCAGCTTTTAGCCTGCTCTAACCAGTGATGGGTGACAGGATGGTGCAGGGACAGGCAACTGCAGATATCATTGACTGGGAACACAAAAGATGTCACAGTGGCCACCTAGTACCACCCATATGGTGTTCACAGGCTAAGAGCGCCCCTAGCAGGACTCTGGGCTGAATCAGAGGAAAATATTTTCCACTTTTGCTTAACTTCTGGTGACAAATTCAATGTTCTAAACCATAATGCTGGCCCCACTCCTTGGTATAACATTCACCAGGTAACAGTCTGCTTATCCAAAATGCACTGGAGATCAAACTTGGCGTAGAGAGTAAAACAATAGACATCATCAACACTATTTGCTGAAAAATATCTTTAGCTTGTCAGTAAAAATGTAGCATTTTTCAGTGACTTTACAAACACTGGAGAAGAATGCAGAGCAAGAAATGTTACACTCATAATTGTACAAATAAGGAAAGTAAGGGGTAAATACTTGTTCCAAGTGCTCAGACAGACAAGGGCTGAAGGAAGATTCTGGAGAGATGAAGGACCAGAATTATGTGGTTGTGAAACCAGTGAACAACAACAACAGCACTGCCCTTTGCATCCTGCACAACAGATACGCTGCACTGGCTCTCCCAGAGGCTCCTGAAGGAAATCCCTGCACCTTCGTGCATACCAAGTACTCACTCGCTCTTAGGGGCTGGATTAGGGGAGAGCTGGATACACAGGAGGAAAGGCACTGGAATAGTTGGGCCCTTCCACCAGCTTCCATTCTCCTGGAACCTTTAACAGCTCATCTAAAAAGGCTTGGGCTTTACTTTGAGATTTGGGAATTTGCACAGAGGCTGAAAAACAACCTGACGTGCCTGGGGCCGCAGGATCCCACATCGGAAACTGGTTAGAGCACAAGCATTTCTGCATCCCACTCCTCTGCTTAGATGAGCAACCCACGCCTCTATAAATCATCCAGGAGGCACTCAAGTTACTCCAGCTTTGCGTGCATGCAGTAAATCACAGAGCTGTGCTGAGGGGAGACCCATCTGCCTGCTGACTGCCGGGGCATTGAGCAGGGCTGGTGCTGCTGGTGGTGACTGAGCTGCCACCAGGCCCTTACTTGCTGCTTTTGAACAGGGCTTGAGCCTTCTGGTACAAAACAGAGTTGCTTTTTCCTTGTCTATTCCTAAACATGCATTCCAGCTATCGTTCGATCTGTTATGAAACACTCAGGATAAGATCACTGAGGAACCTGTAGCAAGACACCCCTGACAATTTCTGGATGCTGCAGATCTTTTGGCACTTATCTCTTTGATTACAGTCTTGAATATGCAACAGAAACTACATTTTCCCACTGCTCTATAGTTACTACACTTTCCTAGGTGGGTGTTCCCAGCCCCTGAAACTCCTGTCTCCTTCATTATCAAACATTCTGATGTGCTGCTGACTGCTCTGTTCTTTATCCTCTCTGTCCTGTTTGACCCCTTGGTTCTCTATGGGGCAGCCAGGTGGTGCCTTCAGTAAGGAGTGAGGCCCTGTTTCTGACAGTGATGCTGCTTGTGCAAATCACGTGAAACATCTCTCAAGAAATTGATCTCACTAAGTGACTTCCACTTGCATTGGAACTGAGAATATTGTTTTGTTCTCTGTAACCACAAATGCTTTGAGACTTGCCTAATTGAGATGCTGTAGCTCCTCTTCTGCAGGGATTTCAGCAATGGCAATCACCAGAGGCAATCTTGACTTAAGGCAGGCATGTTTTCTCACCTCTTTGGAAATTATTTTGTCCAAAAGGGTCCAGATTTTTGGCTTTCAGGAAGTGAAAGCATGAGCAGTGAGAGAGATCTCGGTGACAGAGTGAGGAATTTGCTTGTTTTGTTACTGTAATTGCATGGCTGGATTTTTATTAGTTGCAATGTCTTGCCTGGCTCTGCATAGAACAAAATATGAGTAGTTTGGGACAAAAATGCTTCCAGGGGCACTGGAGAGCCATTTTTATGGTCATCTTATAATTATAATAAACATAGTTCATCTATTACTTTTATTTTTCTGCTAAAAAAGCAAGAATGAAATAAAATATTAGAGCAGAAAAATATACTTTAAGACGAGCTGATAAACTGTTAAAAATGTGTGTATGTATATTGATGCTGCTGCTCTTCCTGCTTTAAACAACTGGCTACATTTTGTTCTTAATTATGAATTAAAGGGTTTGTATGCACATGTCTACATTGGAGACCCCCAAGTGATTCTGAGATGAGGGTGAACTGGGATTTTTTCAGCCAGTTGGATTGAAATTACTTACCACTTGAACAGCATCTGCAACAGCGTAAGGCACGGAAGCAATTTTTCTTTTGTAAGAAGATGAAAAAGAAATAAAAAAGGAGTCAAAGAGTAAGCGGGCTGAATGGGCCATTAGCATCAAACTCTAAAGATGTAGAAGTCAAATAGGATAGAAAAGCCCCATAAATTTTTACAACTCCTCAGAGAAAAACACTGTGATTATTAAAACATGAAACCTTGCTTTTCTAAAATGCTTAAAAGATTAATATAGAAATGTCATACTGTGGCTGCTGGAGGGATTATCCTTAATGGGAATGTTAGAAGTTATTTTAATGTAAAGCAAACATAGCCACCAAAGAAAGATCAAAAGTGGAACAAATTCAAGGCTCTTAGTTTCAGGAAAATTAAGTTTGTCAAGAAACTATTTCTACTCTGTTAATTAGAATGAGTAAATTCTCCATAAATACTGTATATATATGACATAGAAAGTGATGACCTCATCTAATTAGTCATTACCTAATCTAATCACTAGCGCAAGAGCAAGTCTTAGGTCTCTTTTATGAAAAATTTTGTTCTTTTTTTGGCTTGAGAAAAAGTATATTTTTGCTAGTGCACATTTTTGTGGGGTCATGTGCATATGCCCAAATAGCTTTGATGATAATCCACCATCCACGGGCAGGGGAAGGTCGGTCACATGGCACAGTGGCAAATGCTCCCAGAGTTTGTGGTCTTTTCCATGCAAGAGCAAATTCAGTGACTTTTTGTTTCCTTTTCAATCTAGCATTGTTACTTTTTTTAAGTGTAAACTGACCACAGAGCAACACACTGCTTTGGTCTCTATGTAAGCCTTGGAAGTCCAAATAAGAATTTCTGTGTTGCTAATTTAGAGCAAAAAAAATGTAGTATTTTCTTTGCTGTTCAGGACAGCACTTAATGTGCTGTCTGTCCTAGTTTGGGCAGTGCTGCCATCAAACACCTGATTCCCTCAGACCCCAGTCAGCAGCGCCAGACTATCAATTCCAGGAGCAGTAATTGCTTTACAAATTGTGCCACCATCGACTTGTTTTTTCCGCCAGCGTGAGACACAAAACCACACTACAGCATGCAGCAGTGCTCACACATTGCTGTCCTTGTTCCCCTGGAAAAGGGGTGGACTTGCAGAACACAGTTTCTTTTAACAGTTATTTCTAAAAAGATCCATCATGCCAGTACTAAGTCCCAGCCTGCTGGCTTTGCTAAAAAACTTTCCCAGAAAGTAAGAAAGTGCTAAATCCTTCTATGCAGTGTGAAAATTCACTTGTTCAGAGGTTTGGTGTCATATATGACTGCAAGATTTTACTGGGTAATAAGAATATTTTTTTAAAAATAATTGCCAATATTTATAGGGAAGTTTTTTTTCAAACCTGCTGTCTCTTTCCCTTGTCTTATCCTGGACATAGAAATAAATATCACAAAAATTAATGTTATTTTTTACTTGCTTGCAGCCCTGCAAGCCGCCAGCCTTCAGTTGCCGTTCAGACAAGGTACAACCACCATGTGCTGGGGACAAGTTACCAGTCACCAGAAATTTTGCTTCAAGCTGGAATCCATTTTTTTAGAGGTCTGCAGGTGCCAGAGAGCCCTGACAGGAAGGTACTGCAGTGCCTGAGGTGTGCGAGGACTCAGTGCATGGGAGGAAGGTTTTAGCTGAAATACAAGAATTCAGTTAATTGTCAGGATTTACCAAACTCCAAGCAGTTTTTGTTTTTGGAAGATTTTAAAATGTGTCCCAGAATATCAATTGTAGACCTGTTGAAACAGGGGTCAGAATTTACAGAACCAAATACTTCCTTTATAACAGAAGACCAATTTCCATTATTTATGCACCAGAATTGTACCTAGCAACTCCTCTTAGCATTATTTTTACTTTCTTGCAGTTCTTTTTAAAATACGACAGTGTAGTTGGTATCTAGCAGCTTTTCTCCAGATAGTCTCAGGAAATGTGGTGTTACGATAAAACAAAAATGTTTTTGTTTTAAAAACAAAAGGAAAAACAAAACAAAACAAAAACACAAAAAAAAATCATTTTCTGA
Source organism: Pachycephala philippinensis (assembly GCA_013397055.1). Taxonomy (NCBI): domain Eukaryota; kingdom Metazoa; phylum Chordata; class Aves; order Passeriformes; genus Pachycephala; species Pachycephala philippinensis. The sequence goes on along the minus strand of VWZT01010544.1, from coordinate 90,450 downwards.
TGTACACTCACTTGAAGCTACCAAATCCATTAATATTTTCCTCACCAGTCTGGTGCCACAGTGACAAAAGCAATCCATCTATTTTTTTGTTATGAGCCATAGGCTACAAAGCACATCATACAAATGAAGTGGCTATGACAAAGCACTCAAGCTGTGTATTGAGCAAGTATGCACCATCCTAAAACACAGGGCTGTAATTCTTGCTTCCCTGGTGTCCCTTTATTTGCAGCTATACAGAGTAGCAGAAGAAAAACAATTAGCATGTTCTACTCCCTCATTAAAATATGATTACTTGATGATGATATCAAATACAGGCTAAGAGCCATTGCACAGAAGCTCAGGATTTGCAGCCTTGTCCTGCAGAGCTTGTGCTCATTCCTACGTGTCAGGGCTCAACTCCAAATGCACAGTTACAGTAGCAGGTTGGACAGAGAACTTGATTTACAGGGTTGTGGGATCCTACCCGTAAACATCTTCCTTCCTCGATTGCATTCAGTGTTCACTACTCATTAACTTCCTGCCTCCTCTCATCCCCACACTGTGTTTCCAAAAGAACTCATTTTCATGACTGGCTTGCTAGTCGGGCGCTGGGCTGACAGAGCTGAATAAAGAAATTTTCTGGTTCCAAGGTGCCAAATGCAGAGTGACAACGCAGGGATCCCGTGCTGCTCCACTAATGAGCTGCAGGCCTGAAGGGGAGGGAGGGCGTGGAGGGGACAGGACAGGGCTGTGGTTTGCTCACAAAGAATCATAATTCTGTTGAAGTCAATGCTGGCAGGGGAGCTCTATGAGTGGCAGCCACGGAGCCTGTGTTCCACTCATCTTACCTGCTTAATCCTTGTCCAACCTGCTGATGCTGCCAGAAAGACAAGGTGCCATCTGTCCACTTTTTTTTTTTTTTTAATGTGAACATAAGCTTGGAGGGTTTCATGTCGTTTCATACCGCGACTCCAAATCTGTGGAACGGAAACTTCCAGTCACTTCCAAACTGAATATTTCAATGTTTAATGTGTGCAAACACCCTGTGTGATGGTACCTGTGTTTTGCATTCCAGTATCTGACACCCATTTCTGCATTCCACCTCAACACCCGTGGCAATGAATCTTCTTGAAACTGGAGCATGACACACTGAGGGGTGTGATGTATTTCTTGATGTTGCTCTGGCAAATGAGCTATCACCCTAACAATGTTGATATTCTTCT
>VWZT01010544.1:57753-86541 GCA_013397055.1 Pachycephala philippinensis | reverse complement strand
CAGCTCAGCTCAGCCCAGCACAGCAGTCTTCTGACATCTTGTGGCTTGGCCGCAGAGCACAGCCATCCCTTCCCCCACATCCCCAGGCACGGGTGTCAGCTGGAGCTGACCTTGGCATTAACTGCAGGCACTGGAGATCCTTATATATCCCTGCATTCCTCTCACAAATACGGGGCCACTGCTATTCCCTCCTGGGCAAGAATGAAGGGGTTCGGGTGAGCCTGTTTTCCACAGCACTTGTGCATGAGGTTTACCCAGATTTACACCGAGGAGGCACCTAAATTGGCAAGGAAAACAGATGAAGTCTACCTAAACTGGATCCCAGAGTCTATATCTGTCATTAACTGGCGGAACAAAACCCAGATCTGAACATCCCAAGTTTGGTACAGTCTCCCCCAGCCCCACCAGCTCACTGATGCAATCAGGGACTGCTGATCGGAATTGCTCATTTCTTTTGGTTGCAATGACCCAGCTTCAATGCTAGTCATGCATGGTCTCTAGAGGGGAAGGATAGGAATTTTAAGTATTTAATAAGGTGTATTTATTTTTAGACACTGATTTCATTTTTCAAAAAGTGTGGATATCCAGCATGTTAAATTTATACACATACCAAAATCCACACAATGCAGTCCTAGCCTCTATCATCTAAAAGTATAGCTGGCTCTGGAAATATTAATGGTAAAGTCTTTTGTCTCCTCTAAGGAGCTGTGACTGACTCTGTTATTTGCCAAAGTTACTGTTTCAGAACTGGCAAAATGATGAATACACTGAATTCTGTAAGCAGAGAAATCAAGTAATTTTCCTGGTGTTGGTCCCGATGAATCTCCCCTGGGTTACTCATTACACCAGGCTCTTGCTGTGGGCTTGATTTCCAGTGGGAGGGCAGAGGACAGCCAGAGCTGGGGCTGCAGCTTTTGAACACCATGGCTGGGACTGGTGAGAGCTCAGGCTGGAGTTGTAGAGGTGCTGAGTGATGAGGAAGGAGGAGGAAATGAGCTTCTCAGCTATTTTTTGCAAGTGTATTTCACACATTTTATTCTACAGATTGGCAAAATATGGTGCCGAGGAAAAGACACACAGCCTGTATTGACCATTCGTTCTCGGGCAGCCCTGTGTGGAGGAGTTACTGCCCCACCCTGCTCCCTTCCCTCGTCTAGGATGCATGGTTCAAAGAGGGAAGGAAATGACATGGAAAAGGGAGAGAGGGCTCACGCTGATGTGGAGCGCTGGGGGGAAACTTGTGGCCAACATTAGGACTAGAGAAAGATTATCAGCTCTTTCCAAGAAGCTTAGTAGGAAATACATGGAGAAAGTCATATGGTCAGTTCGTAAGAATTCATGCCCATTCCCATTCTCCTCCATTCTTTTACAGTTTGGAAGTTAACCTCTGAGAAGACCATAGTGCAGAGATGGCAGCAGAAGGAGACGGAGCAGTGTGGCTGGGAAGCACTTTGAGAAGCTGAAATTTCCTTTTCCTTCATGTCTGTGGGATTTCCAGCACATCTGCACCATAGGGAGGTAGGCACTCTGCTCTGGGTACCACTGGAACCTCCACTTCACCATTCGGATACACACATCTCCAGCAAGAGCTGTTGTGGGAAAGTGAAGGAGGTAAAAAAGCTTCAGCTGGCCGGTTTGAGTTTGAAAAAGTATGGAATGAAGGAAGGGGCACTAACACATGAGAGGTTTCTCCCAATACTCACTATTTTTCAATGTACTGAAAGCATATAATTTAAGAAAGATCCAAATGAGTAAACTTTCACACACTTCATACGATGACTTTGAATGTGTCACAGTCTTGGCTGAAAATAGAAATGGAGCTAATGGGCAGATGCTGGGTTCTGTGATGAAACTTACACTGAGGTTTTATAGGATTAATTGCCCCTGACTTTGTGTTACCCACATGACAATTGTGGTTACTGCATCAGTGACAGCAGGACAGACAGACCATGTCCAGCTCAGCTCTATCAGTCCCTTAGTAAAAGGCTGCTGCAAGTAGACAATTGGCTATTTGCGGCTTGTGGCTCCTCTCTCAAGAGAAGTTATAAACTGAAAGTGATACCAAGTGTTATACAAGGGGGAAACAATGCACAAAAATTGAAGGAATTAAAAATATTTTCTAAAATACCTACTAAAATATGTAATTATATAAAAATGTGTGTGTATTCACACACCCACATGTAGAGCCACACATATGTGAAAGCATGTTTCATTGAAATTCCAAGAGAAATTACATTTTTGAAAATATATATTCAACGTTCTGTTGCTGCAAACCAAAGTCATCTGTTTATCTTGACAGCTAAAGAGGGTGAAGGCAGCTGCAATTTGAGCTTCTCTGCACTGGCCAGCTGGTAGCTTAAAGCCAGCAAACAGGAAGGGGGAGGTGAATTATCCCCACTGGTTGGTCTTAGAAGTGGTCACTGTACAGGATAGCTTTGGAATTCTGAGGGTTACGATTCTCATAGGAACTGCTGGGCTAATAGTGTTTTATATTTTCTTAAGGCCAAATGGTGTCCAGAAGCTCAGCATCAGGCCACCTCCAGCACCACGCGCTGGCTCAGGGCCACCAGCACGGAAACAAACACATCACTTGCTTTTTCCATGCTTGCCGTTTGTTTCTCTCAGTTGTCTTTGAATCACTGTACCTGTCAAGATGCTGTAAGTGGTATTCACTTACAAACACCAGGAGTAAGGGATCATTGCTAGAAACCAGAAACATCAAGCAGGTCAGGTCCAGCTCCTCAGAGTGTCTTTAGAGGATGTGTACTCCTGATGTGTATCTGGGAGAGAGCAGTGTTACCTTGCTTCGGCAGCTGACCGTGCAGAGCTGGCACAATGGCATGGACAAGGGCCTTATTTGAATGGGCAACAAGAAGAAAGAGAAGGAAGGGGGTGGGTGTGATTTATATCCATTTCATTATTTTCCATGACAAAATGCTGCATATAAGCTGGTTACAGCTGAATTTCTTGGGTGAGCCCAAAGCCCGGTGTGTGTGCGGCTCGCAGATTTCCCTGGGCGATACCTGGGGCTGGGAGTCCTCACATCAGTGCACTTTAATAGCAGCACGCAGCCTGTTTGTCACCACTCTGAATTGGCTGTAGTGATTTCTTTATTCATCCTTTTTCTGCACACAGGTTTTATGATTTCCGAACCACAATGTAAAAGCTGTTCAGCTCTTAACAAGCCATGTGGAAAAGCAATGTTGAATATATAAGCATGCAGCGTGTCTGGAAGCATTGCCATATTTTCCTCTGAAGAATTTGTTTAGGTTACATAAAAGAAATAGACAGGAACCCTTGGGTTTTCATTTGGTGGTTCTCCCTCTGTTCTGCTTGGCTTCTCAGCTTTCAATAGATCCCAAGGTCAGGCTGTTATTTGTTGCTAGGCCAAAGTGGCAACCTCCCACCCTAACAATGCTGCTATCTTCATATCATCTGAGCTATGGGGGCCACATTGTGATGCTTTGGCAGTGTTGCTAGGGAGGTTGCTAGGTTAGACTGATGTCACTATGTGGGTTATAAATTGCCTTTACCCTGCTGGCCTTAACTTGGCCCCTAATACAATGATCTAGTAGATGGCATCGAAGTGTGCAGAAGAGACATTGGAGCAACATCTTCAGATCCTGAACTTGGCAGCAAACACATGTTGAAGCCATTCAGTAAAGGAACCCACTTGTAATCTAGAGAAGAAAATACACAATTTATAAAATGCCTTCCTTCATGTCCAGAAATTAAGGAAATCTAATGAACAATACCCAGTTTCTACCCACATGCATGTGCTAAACCCAAGGCTTTCGCTTAATGCAGGCTGTGTGCCCTCTACATGCCCCACTGTTAAGAAGAAGAAAGAAGTTTTATGATGACAAAAGTGAGAGCTGAGGAAACGAGGTAGTTGAACTGAGAATTTCCCAGCTCTAAGTACTGTGTGTCACAATTGCAACTCTACTAAAATGTGCCACCAATGCATTTATTACCACAAAAGTGCCATTCCTCATAGTCGGGTTATTTACATGTTCCTAGTTTGTGACCTCAAGGGATGTTTTAATCTTGCTTGTCACAAAAAATAACAATAGCTGAAGAATCATTTTAATTGATTTTTCAACATATTAACATACCAAATTTAAAAACTCTGTGTTCTGCAGAATACAGGTGTGCGTGTGCACACGTGTGTGCTCATGTGTGCATTTCATTTGTTTTGAAAAGGAATAAATAAAATTAGATAAACATGCATGCCCTTCAGAGCTCTTCTGGCTTAATAAGTAAATACATAATTAGACAGGGTTTTCTTTATGCATGACGTCCTGATATGTAGGGCTTTAGCTGCACACCTCTCATCAGCCTTAATGACATTTATGTGGCTAAATCCCCATGCATTGTGTTGAACGTACACCTTAGTATATTTGTAATTAATTTTTAAAGACTGCAGACCAGAATACAGCTCCTACAGTGCCGTGTGAATCCATAGGGTGTATACATATTTATAAATGTTTTAAAAATGCATATTTTATTTCACCCACAGAGCATAACATCTCTGCTGGCTGGAAACATGTATTAAAGAAGGTAACAAAAATCCAGAGGAAATGTCTTTGAAAAATAGTTAATACACATGGGCTACAGCTGCCTTTTAAAGATTAATTTCTTGGCCATTTACAATGTGGTTTTTATTATCAAAAGCCAATGGACCATATTACAGAAAATCTTGCTTTGTAAATTCCTTTTGCGCTTCTTGGGCCTGTTTTGTTCCACAGAATTTGGTCCTTTCCTGGGCAGACTGACACCGTTGTTCACTCCGAACTGGGCCTGGGGTGTCCCGGGTTAGTGCATGTCCTGCCTGGTGTCACTGGAGGAAGCAGCACTCCTCGTGTGTGTTCTGGAACTGTTAAAGGGAGGGAAAAGATGGAGATCTGAGTCTTTGTTTAAAATGTGGTTTGCAAGGCTGCAAACATAACTTTGCAGAGTCATACACATGGGTGTAGATATTTGCATGCATTAAATATGTGGAAGAGTTTAGAGAGCTGGAATCATACTTTTAAAAATGTGGTCTTATTGAAGCTGCACTAGTTCTAACTGGATTATTATAATTTCTTTCAGTTGTTGATTTCTTATAGCATTTGAAAATGAACTAAAGACTGTATCAAAAACACTTACTGCTTATTCTCTATCTTCTTTTTCCTTCTCCTGGCCTTCCCCTTCTTTTCTCTCGAGACTTCCAGAGTTTAGCTTAATGCCATGTACTCCTCCTTTTCAATATGGGACTGGACAGAATGTAAAAGCACACACCTCTGTGCACGCAGCAAATCCTGGCCTGTCTCTGTTTCAGCCTCTAAGTGGCAACATTTCTGATACACAAAGAGTTCAGGCTCTGTGCATCCTCAGATCCAAAATCAGACCTTTTCAGGTTCCTCTTAGACCTGTAAAAAACAAGGGTGGCAGTGGAGGGGGAGAATGAAGCCAGTAACTGTTAAATCCTACCAAGTGGCCCAGGGAAGAGAAAAGGAACGGCAGGCTCAGAGCTGTGTTAAGAACGATAAATTGCTCTTACCCTTAGCAAGCCAGAAAAGGATGGACAATCTGCTGGGGTGGATCCCAGACGTGGGTGAGTGCCTTTCCCAGAGCAGAGGCTTGTCCTCTGTGACCTTGGGCAAATCATTTAACCTCTCTCCATATCGCTGTTCTGTTTCTGAAATGAAAATAAACGGCAGTAATGCACCAGGAAACCTAAATGTGCTGGTGATTACGAGGGGCTCTGATGAGGATGAAGGTGAGATAAATACTTCAGACAGATAAAAAAAATCCTTCCTCAACTCCTGTGAAACCTTCAAACATTAAACTTAGCTTCTTGGTATGACAGACAGGATGTATCCCTCAATAAACAGGATGGCTTGCATTTCACCATTGCAATGTAAGTAGATGAGGCTTTTCCAGGGCACTTTTGTTCTTATTCCTCTGGCAGCACTCAGAGTGACATTTCCATATTTGCAGCACTGGTGTGCAGGGCACTCCAAGGTGACTTATTTCAGTAGAGGATTCCCTCCCTGACTGGACCCATTCGTTTAGATCTTTGTCTGCATTATCATTGAAGTGTTCATTTCTTGGAAAGTGTTAATATCTAATATGTAAATGTTGATTTTTTTTTTTATTTTTTTTTTAATGTGCTCCTGGGGCTTTTTCATCTCTGCCAGAATTAAGTGCAAAGGGAATTTTTACAGCCAACTTGTAAATTCCTGACAAGAGGAGTTTATAATAGAAGTGTTGACATAACCTTACCTACAGTGACAACTGAAGCTGGTTTGTTAGGGAAGCAGCAAATAATTTTCTTGCAGGAAGGCAGGAGTTGGGCATAGAAGGTGAGGCAGCTAAATTTTTTTCCTTGAGAATCCCCAGAGGCTATTGTGTGAGACAGCACATGAAATGAAGCTGAAGCAAATCGCATAGCAGGCAGAAGAAACACTCTGGAATTTGCTCATTTTCATGAAGGAGAAGGTGCAGTTATCCTCTTATAATTTTTTTTACAAGCTGTGTTTCTCCCCTCAGAGGTAATCATGAAGGTCTTACAGCAAGTCAGTGCTTGCTTTTAGCCTTACAGCTCTCTCTTACTTCTTTCTTTCTCCCTGAACACCTAAGGCAGTCAGGAGTGAACTCTGGTGCCTCAACTCCATGCCTTCAACAGGAGCAGGAACCAGCCCTTTGTTTGCAATCCGTCTGTCTCTTACAAGTAATAATTTTTTTAAAAGCCACTAAATCTTATTTCCTTGAGTCACCTGCAAGAATTCAAAACCTGAGAACTTAACCACCCAGCAAGGGATGGACAAGCCTTTGTGCAGCCAGGCTGAGCACAATAAACATTGCTGTCACTTAAACAAGAACCAAACCTACTGATAGAAAGAGGTGATTTTAACTTAAACCTGAAGCCAAAGGAGCATATGTAGAGTTGATTCTTAGTGCCTTTATTTCCCCAAAGTCAGCTGAGGTTTTTTTTATACCTGTCACTTCTCTCCTGTGGATGAGGGGAAGAGAAGTTTTTCAACTCTTCTTGCACGTATAAAATCAGGCTGGATTCAGAAGTAAAAGTGCCTCTCATCCACTTTCCTCCTACACCCTTCTGTTGGCTACAACTCTCCCTGAATCTTTGGGATTAACTTCTAAATGGCATCCTATTTCCCAGAAGGTTTAACGAAGTCTTTCTTACACCTTTGCTGTGATGTTTATGTGTGCTCATTGGCAAGGGGCAGCAAGATTTACTGTGAGCTGGCACACTGCAGAGCCTGGGTGCTGGGAAGAAGAGGCGATGTGTGACTTCCTCCCGGCTCTGCCTCTGCCCAACCCTGGCATGTTTGGCAAAATCCTGAAGAAACTTTCCTGGAAAGGTGAGAGGTCAAGGGACAGAGTATTCAGCATAGAGTAAATAAAATAAGCAGTTGAAAACAGAGAAAAGGACAGCTCTGAAATAGGAAAGCCAGAACTAAACCCTCTCAGTACTTCCTAATTATCCTGGGAGAGTTGTGGCCCACGGAGTGTGCAGTTGAAGTGCAGGAGTTATTGATGAGGGCAGGGGGGACGGAGCAGCACTGCTGAATGCGTTCTGTGAGTGCTGATGGATTTTTAAACTTCCTTTTCACTGCAGTGTGGTTGGAAGGGCAACTTGAGCTGGTCTGGCAGGATGGCAGCGACAGGGGAAGATTAACCAGTAAGAGACCAGTTTGCACAAAATATAAAGAAAAGCAAAGACTGCAGATTCTGCATTTGCCTTCTCCCTTCCCATTAAAACAAGATTTTTTGCCCCTCCCTATATTCTTTCTTTTTAATACATGTTGAAATACAACCCCTATCACTTAGGCACTGCCAGAAAACCTGGCGGAAATACTGCACTCAGAGCCATAGCCATGTGCTGGAGGATATGGAAAACTATCACTTTTTCCCCTGGCAAACCAAACTCTCATCAGGGGAGCAACACGCCAGCGAATGTCTCTGCTTTTTCCCCCTAAAGCTGAGGATTTTCTCTCAGGATTTCCGCTCTGGATGCCCCTGTGTGTGTGAAAGGCGAGCTGGCCAGTCCTTGCGCCACGCTGGAGCGAGCTCTTTGCCCCGGGAGAGCTTCTCCCGGCGCTGGTTTAGGAGTGCCCTCTGCTGGGTTCGGCCGGGGCCGGGCCGGGCCGGGCTCTCGGTGGCCGCGGGGCGAGCTCGGGGCGCGGGCGCGGTGCCCGGGTGCCCTCAGCGCCCTGTGTCCTCAGCGCCCTGTGCCCTCAGCGCCCTGTGCCCTGCCAGCGCTGCGATGGAGATGCTGTTCGCCTGGGTGCTCCTGTCTCCCGCACCTCAAACCGGCCTGCACTCAAGGCCGAGGGCTGCATCTGGGGGATATTTGTTTACATTTAGCCCCAGGTGCCTGGCTCTCACAAAAGGATATGGCGTGTAGAGTAGATTTCTACCAAAAATGAAATGAACAAGGGGCAGAGGCTATTGCAGATAAGTAGGTATTAGGACTGTGTTTTCCATCTCATGCTCCTAAATGAGGGTAGTGACACAAAGCATTGTCAGCAACAAATTGGCAACATCCAGCACTGCTGTGTTTTGATCTGTGCTTATGGGACTATTGGGACTGATTTCTCCAAATAGTCTTTTAAATTTTGAAAGGATCTGCCTCTATGGACAGCTGCTGTGTTATCTGTTTCAGGATACAGAACTTGCCATTGTTACCCAGAGGTATTTCCCTCTTCCTATTTTCCTTCTTTTTTTACATTTCCCTAAAACTGTCTTCTATACCAAGCTGATGTGACAGCAGTGTGGAGGAAAAGCTTAGGTGGCAGTTCTGGGTTGGTCAGGGGGTGATGAGGCATCCCCTTGCTAGAGGCTTTCCAGAATAGACTCAGTCAAAAATCATTCACTGAGGAAAATGTAGATGTTTGAGCCTAACTCAGAGCAGGATGGGCAACCACACGTCCTCTTCCAGATCTTTGTTATGAGGCATAAGAACTTTTTATGGCAAAGGCTTTCATCTTCTGTCCAGACACTCACTTTCATGAAACATGTGGGAAGTTAATAGCTTTGAAACATTTTCCTAGAAACTGGCCATCCAGTTGAAACATTACTGGGACAAGGAACAGACAGACAAAAAGACTGTACAGTCCTCATTTTTCTTGGAAGACAAATACTGAGGGGTTGTTGCAGGTTTGATTTAAATAAGGACAGGAACTCTGCAGTCTTGTGGCTGTGAGTGTGTCATATGCATTGGCATGTTGTACCTCTTGGTGACAGGGAGGAGGGAGTCTGAAACGTTCCTGGCATTTCCTGGTAATTCTGTGTTAAATTCTTTCATGGGAGTTTTCATAAGCTTCAGTTTATGGTAAGGCCAGCACAGTCTGGGTCTTCTCCTTCAGCCTTTTTTCCTTTCCCATAAATCAAACCTATCTCCAATTCTTCTTCCCACCTCTGCACATGTGTTCACTCTTTCTGTGACCCCAAAAGCCATTGGGAAGGAAGTGATGGGAATACTGACCTGGAGAACGGAGTGGCAATGGAGGCCTGGGAAGGCATGCAGGTTATGTCATGGGTATGTGAAGAGATGGAATTAGGAAAAAGATGGGAAGGGGGAGGGAGGATGAAGGAATGCTAAAGAGATTTATAGAAATAATTGTTTGTGGAATTGGCATTTGACTGGAAGGATCAGGCACCAAGATCTGTAGAGAAGGTAGCTCTGACAGCTGAGCAGTTCTGCCAGAGGCTGTGCTCTTCGGTTACCCAGGGGAAAAGGTGAAGTCTGAGTTCTGCCCAGATTTGATCACCAATCCCCTTTTGGTTCTTGGTAAGCTACTTCAGCCTCTCCACATCACTTCTTTGTGTCAAATGAAGACAGTGCAGCTACACAGATAGGCATGAGGGCAGAGACTTTTCCAGAGTGATGACAAATCATGGAACCATAAGGCTGGCAGAGACCCTGAGAGATTGTCTAGTCTGGCAATCATTAATTTTTTTAATCAAAGGACTGCCCTGGAATTTTTTTAAAAAAACTGTTCCATTGCACAGTGCCAGCAATGGTTTGAATCTAAAAGTCTAAAAGTAACCAAAAATTGTATTTTATTCTCTAAATTGAAGAAAGGCCCACGTTTAGCAAAAGTTTTCAAAAAAGCAATTAAAGCCAGATCTGCTTATACTTTAAAATAGGCACAAGTCCCTTTGTTCTGATTAGTTTTATCCTGACATCACTCATTTTCATAGATGCTTATAAATGTTTTCTTTGCTAGTTAGTCCAGCTTTGTTGAAGTGTAGTGGAACCCATGCACGAACTGGAAGTGTCCCACTCAGTGTTGCTCTCAGGCTGCAGGAACTCTGCTGCAGTGGGGTTACTTGGAGATCTCCCAGCAACACTGCCAACTCCATCCTGATTCCAAACATTGCTCCCCTTATTAATCACCAAAAATATCCTGATGTTGGCATCTTTTATTTTTCTCCATTTATTTGGAAGGTCATAAAAGTTCCTCCATCTGACCAAACCTGAACTGCAAATATCAATAGCAATTATCCCTCTGTACTTGAAACCATGCTGTTACTGGGAGGAACGGTCAGAATGAAGCCATGTTAAGTCAGGAATGTAATTACACAAGAAAATACCAATCAAAAATCATACCTTTTCATAATTAACTCCTGTGGGCCTGAGGAGAGGATTGCATCCACTTCTCTCCCTTGGCTCAGTCTGTTTGCTCAGAAATGTGCAGAGTAGCACACCAGCACAGCTGCTCTGCAGGCAGCAGAGCGTTAATCCAGCTCAGTAATGAGGATGCTATGTGGTCATCTTCTTCACATTATGTGATTCATATCCTGTACATCCAGGAAGCACTGAGCACTTTATTAGAGCTGATGAATGTACTTTAACCACTCAAACACAGTATATTCACAAGTGCACGTGGTGCTGTGGTTTCACTCTGCTGGAGAGAACTGAGCAAGGTAAAGGAGTAAATAGGCACTATCATTGCAAATAACCAGTTTGTGCAATCCTAGATGCTGGTAAAAGGTCTGTCTTTAAAGCAAAAAATGACCACAGCTTTCTTTTAAATAGGAAAAGACTGGATCCTCCTGTGGGAAAATAAAAAGTTCTGTGAATATCAGCAAGTAAGCAAGTAGTTCACCAAGTTACCAAGTAGTTGGTAATGTTCAAGGCTCTAATCTGTATTTTAGTCCTACTGAAACTTTAACTTGGTGGTCTGGGAATGACCAAAAGAAGACTGAAAAAAGTGTCACTTTCTGAGTTACAGAGCATAAAACAAAACCTGAACTGTCAGCTCTTTTTAGTCCTGAGCTTCTTCCTGACACGCTTCTGTCTTTCCCAGCTGGAAGGACCATACCTCTTCCGAAACATGACTCCTAGGGATGTTCAATTTATGGCACAAAGGGAGAGTATTCCCTGTGGCAGTTTATATCACAAATGTTGTAAGATACTCCTCCTCTGGAAACATAGAACAAGAGTCCTTGTGCTTTCAGCTTTACAGGATTGGGTCTTATTGACCCAACAGGATAGTAGGATACTGCAGTTCCTGGAATAACTGCAGTGACTTAAGTTTGCTGTAGCAAAAGGGAACAACAAGTCTTAAGTGACCGATAAGTTCCTGTAATTTAAAAAATGTGGTTTTATCACGGAGTAATAGAAATTGAGAGAAGTTACTGAAACTGTGGCACACATATGTATGTATATGCTCTATCTGAACATTTCCCCCATGAGCACAGTGGAATACACATCCCCTGTGGAAACCACTCATTCATTCACCTGGGCTTCTACCCACATAAACTGTAAGATCCAAAACCCTGAAGAGGGAAATGAGTTGTGAATGGTCTCTCATTTCTATGCTGTACATGAAAATTGGGGATGATTTTTCCTCTTTGCAAGCCAGCTGCCAGGAGGGAGGGCTGGCTGGACAGGGAAATCCTGAGTTAGTGGGAAACTGAGTGATCCGTATGTCCTACATGCCAGAATTCTGAACCTCATCAGGTTACACAGAAAAATCACCTTCTGACTATACTTTCATGATTAGTGTGCTTTTCTCCTTGAAATGTACACTTGATCCCCCACCCTCCCCTCTAATTTTATATCACAGAGAGGAAAGCAGTAATGTTTTGTCCATACAAACCAGCAACCAATTCCTTCTTGACAGCTTCAATTAAGGATCAAGTGTCCTAAGTGCTTCTTAAATCCACTGCCCTAGCTCAAAGAAAATATTTACACCAAGATTCATCGATATAATTTATCTGGAAAAAAAGTATTAAAAACCTAAACGTGTCAAATGTGCATGTAAGCCAAGCCTCCCTTTGTGTGCTCCCAGAGGGTTTCCCCCTCACACATGCACACTCACCCCCCTGCCGTAAGAGATCCATTTTATAGATTCAAGGACAGCTCTCTCCAAGAGAAGAAGGGACGTTGCCAAGATACCAGATGCGGTTCCATTCAAGACCACTCATAGGAGCAATTCAAGATGAAATCAAATTAGATGTGTTGGTTATACATAGCGCAGCCTGCTTGGGATACTAAATGACAGAGTTTGCCAATAATTAAGTGAAATCTCAGAGATGATGAGTCCCCAGAGCTCTCTAGGTTATGTCGGTCTAATTCTAAGTGTCATCATTATAGCAGCAGAGCAAAATACTCTGCATAGGCTACAGAGCTGGAATTTTACTGTGGATATTAGCTTTTCGTAGCCAGTGCTACGGGGCAGTACTGAGCTTCATTACATGTCTCCTGCTATTACACTTCCTTAACCTTTCCCTGATATAAAGCTCCTGAAACCTGACTCCCACTTAATAATTGATAGTTAGCACTTACTATCCATAGCAGTATTCGTATTCAAAGCACTTTACAAAGAGCTCATTAATCTCTCTGAACCCCCTCCCCCTTGAGGTGTCCACCACAATTACCCTAATTTTGCAGAAAGGGAAACTGAGGCAGGAAGGTTGTGCCTTATCCTGGGGCTGGAGGACAGTGTGACAGCCAGCGCTAGTGCTCAGGATCTCCCCTATGAGAGAGCTGGCTGAACTTCTGATGGTAGGAAGCAGGTTGTTCTCAAATTTGATGTGGGAACAGAGGTGCAAGGAGGCTTCCTCCAGCCCTGGAGAACCTCCACAGGGAACTGCTGAGCATTCCCATTACCTGCAGGCAGAGAGGAGCCAGAGCAGCCTGCTGCTGGGGGGTAGCCTTCAAGAAATCCTCTGCAGGTCTACCTGGGTGGATCCTGCCCTGAGAGGAAGCTGGAAGACTATGGACAGGTGAAAAAAGTGCCACCTCGGAGTACATTGTGGCAAGGAAGCTTGAGCTTCCTTGGCAGGCCTCACTGCAGACCATGGGGACAGAGCCACTTAGCACTGCTCGTACCTTTCCCTGCTCCATCCTCACAGCTGGGCTGAGCAGGCCTGCCCAGGGACCACAGGGGACACACTTTGTATGAGGATTCAGAGCGTGAGACAGGCCAGGATCAGACCCAAGTGTTTCCAAAACATGCTCCCAAGAAGAGCATCCTCCACAGCCCTCTCACAGCAGCACTGAGCCCTGATAGAATCGGTTTGCCAGGACTTTTAGTGTCTTAATGGTGCCCATTTCATTGTTAGCCCCTGCTCTGCTTCCAGAAAACTGAACATCACAACCATGTTCAGAAGAGGAATGACTATTTCCAGCTTTTTCCAGTGATCACTTACGATCACTTGGAGTTGAAATCGTGTGGCACTGAATTTGTGATTCAGGAAGGTCACTGTTGAACAGAAACCCCCCTGAAGAACAGGACCTGATTTAAAAAGAAATAACCTAAATATTAAAAATAAAGAAGGTAATGGAGGGCAGATATGAAAAAGTCATTCTGAAGCTAAGACTTTCAGGAAAGGCTTGCTTCAAATTTAGCACTTGCTATGTATAAAAGAAGGCAAAAGTCTTGGGGACTGTGGCATCAATGTTGCTATAGCCACTAGCAGCACACAGGAAGACAAAATCTGCACCCTGTTAGCCCCTGGCTGTAGTAACAAACGTGGCAGGGGTAGCACAGGGATTCCCAGTGCTGTGGTACCTCCCTTGGCCCCATTCAGCCCCAGCTGCAGACACTTCCCTGCTGTCCCTGCTGCCTGCTGCCCTGGGCACCCTCCCGCTGGCACCTCACTGCTCCCCCAGGAGCTCTGCAGAGCTCAGCCTGCCCTCAGCTCTGCGCCCTGCTCCAGACAGAGGGACAGTGCAAGGGGACCTGGGTTCATCCGCAATGGAAAACAGCATCCTCAAGATGATTAGGAGAAAGTTATAAAATTTATAGAAGGTTCTGATAAAGATCTTGGATAAATATGTTCATATTGCTAAAAGATTCAAACCTAAGAGGTTTTTAATTAAAGACTGGGGCGCTCAGAGCTATCTTACCAAAGAGGTAATAAAATTATTGACTAAATCACTAGCAAAGGCAACTGAAGCAAGGAGTTTAAATGATTTCCAGAGACTGTTGTCCAAGTGAAGGTTACAGTGAGAGAGCCAGCAGTGCAATTAAACCAAATGAGGTCAAGCATGTTGGGCCTTAAGGCCTCTGCCTGCTCCTCAGATTTCTTTTGTTCTTATAATTCAATTATAAAGACCCCCCCCTCAAGAACCATTTAACTGTCTCGTAAACCAGTTTGTAAACTTTTTTATTTTTCTGTAAATTGTCTCCTAAAAGTGGCTTTCAGTATTTCAGGCAGCATGGAGTGTACACGGGTTTCACAGTGCCTTTTTTTCTCATCTGAGCATCACATGCCCCTGGTTGTTCATACAGGCCAGGGCTCTCCCAAAGCATCCTCAGCCCATGCAAAGCATCCATCGCGGGAGGTGGTCACGGATAAAAACAGTGTGATGAGGAGCTGAAACAACTGTGATCGTTCTGTCTCTCATTCCCTCTTGCTCCATCCTCTTCCCCGCCGCCACAAGCTTTTCTTTATCCTATTTCTGTGTGAGTCAGAAAGAGGGTAAGTTGTGTGTGTGCCTAATTTCCTGCCCACTAGGTCACATATCCCAACCCTTAACATCATAAATGAGCAGGGAAGTCTTCTGGCCAGCAGATGCCTATGTAGATCCATTACCATAGAATTAAACACCTTTAAGGTATAGGGACTTTTTTCTTTTTACGCTTTTTTTTTCAATTATTTTTTGTTAGAAATATAACTGTAGAATAGGGTTAGGTGGAAGTTGGGGAGCATCCAAATGCAAAACTTTTGCAGACTGCAATTCTGCTGTTGGCAGTGTCCCCTGACCAGAAGCTCACACAGCTTGGAGATCTCATGGGACTGTGTCTCATAGTGCAATTTTTCCTGTTTAAAGAGGCAAAAGTCAGTTATTTACTCCTTTCAAGGAAGAGAGCATTTGAAGTATGAAACCATTCCTGATTCACCGATAGGAAGAGGATAGAAGTCCTGAAGTGATTACAAATTCTTCTAAGCAATTTAAGCACAAAATTTCTGTTCAGATCATGGCTTTAGAGGGTCAAGAGTCTTGGGTTTCTGTTTGCATCATGAGGGGCTTTCATGCCTTTGTAAATCAAGCCCAGGGTAGCTGCCTTTAGATGAGCCACAAGCGAGAGCCTAAACCTCACACCTACAAGTGTTTCCTTGCAAAAATTCACATCCACAAGTGGCAGCATTCTTTCTGTCCTGTGAAAATCCAAGTGGCAGATCTCTGCTTGGAGATGAATTGAATGCTAGAAGTGATTGTTGTAGCAGGGAGAGAAATATTTATTCCTCCCCTCTATTTCAATTTAATTACAGGTAAGACAGTTTGGTTGAGACATGGAAGTAGGACTGACAGCTCTGCTTTCTCAGGAAGGTCCTGCAGAGATGGTGTGATCTGTTCCCTCACTGCACCTCAGCAGGAGCTGGGCAGCTCAGTGGTCTGAAATCTGTCAGGCTTTGCTCTGTGGGTCCTCACAGATTGGCCAGCCTCTGTTCCCAAAACTGTACAAAAGTGGGGTTTAATGGGGTGACTGCTCATCTGCTGGAGAAAGGAATACTGATCCTGTTAGCAGCAATACTCAAATGGCCACTGGTGTTAGAGGTGAACTCAGAACTCACTCTGTGACTGATCCCTCTCACAAGGTTAACATCTTCTTTCTCAGTTCATTAAAATCTTATGCCTCCTTCCCCAAAGGAAAGAAATGTCAATACATGAGAGAGGAAGATAAGTTAATGCTACATTCAGGTTGCAGAGCTAGAGATTTTGGAAGTGCTGAGGTAAGATGCCTGTGCCAGTGCTAACTCAGCCACATTGCACACAGACTGTACTGCAGCCTTGTTTCACTGGTCACGTGCATAGATTAATGCAATTACCTTTATCAAAATATATCCCAAAGTATTGCCTATTGCTAACCTGTCAAATTATAGGTGGGGTCAGTGATTGTGCCGTGGTGGCATCTGTGTGTGGTCAGGTAGCTCAATGCCCAGGACAACAGCTCCCTTCACCCATGGGACATGGATTTACTGAGTAGGATTCTGCAGTAGCTGCAAGCCCAGTGGCACTTCCTGGATGGCAAAGGAGATTTTAGCTGAGAAAATGCTTTTCTTACTGTAAAAAATTAATGCAAAATGTCAAATATTTCACACCGAAGCCGATACTGGCAAAATGCCAGAAATATTCAGGTTTCGCTTGGGGTGTGAATATAGTTGATCATCTGTAATTCAAAAGCTTTTATTTCAAAGGAAAGAGACAGTGTGTTGCAATAGACTTTGTAGTGATAAATATCAACTGTGCCACTTCTCTCCCAAAAGGGATTTCCCACAGTTCTATAGTAATATACAGTTCAAGAGGCCATACTGAGATTTATAGAGCTATACATTCAAACACTGGCATCCGAGGCGCTTTGCTCAGCTAAAGTAGATTTGCCTTGCAGCCTTCACAGTTCTGTACAGCTCAGAAAGCAGCCACAGGTCCAGGGTGCCAGCAGGCCTGAGAGATTGGTGAATGTGTGGTGCTTGGGTCACTCCAATCTGTCCAGGCAGTTAATCTAGAGAGTCCTTGTTGTGTGACCAGATTCGCTGGAAGTCTTCAAATGTACTTGGCCAGCACATCTGGTCAGGTTGGAGTAAATGGACAGAAATTAATTTAAATCAAGAGAGTTAGAGCAACTGATGCCAGCAGTGAATTTAGCCCTCTCTGTGCATGTATTATTATTATAAACTGCTCTGTTTTTCTTCTTTTCTATTCTATTCCTGTTTATTCTATCATCTATTCTATTCTATTTAAAGCCTCACCCACATTCTAATCCTCTTGCATAGCAATAGTTTTTGCTTGTGAATGTCCACTGAATGCCCCAAAACACTTTCTCTGAAGACATAGGAAAAGGAGAAAAAATTACAAAGAAAAACAAGTTTATAGACTTCCCTGAATTCTCAACTGCATATAACAAATATACATTGACCCATTAGTTTTCTGCATATCTTCCATTGTTTAAAGATTTACTCTTACAGATAAATGCAGTATCTGTCTACACCATTTTCAGACTTCCCACCTAATTTTAACTGTGTGCCCTGAAGGACCTTGAGGTGTGGGAATTTGGGAGCCATGTGGAAATGATAGATTTGTTAAATGGATGGGCAATAACTTTCAACTGCAAATATGTGAATTCAAGCATCTGTAAACAAAAGCACAGAGATTTTCAGCCTGTAGATTTTCAGACATTGGAAGAACATTTAGAAGAGCAACAGAAATTTTGTTATTGAAGAACTTCACAAGAATTTTATACATAAAAGATAAGATATAAAACAGGACTGTGTAACATCTGACCCAAGAGCTTGTGTTGCCTGCCAAGAACTTTCTTTGACCCATCATGATGCTTTAGCAAACAGACGTCTCTGAACTGCCTTCCTGCCATAGTCCACAGCTGGCATGGCACTGAGCCTGCCCAGCACTGGCACACATGGAGATTTGGTAACTCTCAGCCATTTAATTAGCTGAAAATCAAGAATGATTTTTCCTCTTGGTTAGGAGCTGCATGGCATGAAGAGTTGTCATCGATCCCAGACTGAATGTGTCTGCAAAAGGCACATATGGAAATAGGGGGTGGCTGCTTGCTCAATTTAGCACTTGTGAGACTCGAGCCAGATTGCTGGATCTCGCCTGGACTCTGCAGTCTGAAAAGAGCAAAAGTGGGGAGGCAGAGAAAGAGAGGGAGAGCCAAAGCACTAAGAGATTGAGAAAACATGACCTGCGAGGAAAGGCTGGAAGAACTGTCTTCATTAAATTTAGAAAAGTAGTGAGGGAAGCTGCAAGACTCCAAAAATGTAAATGGTGTTTCTATTTTATGTTTCTATTTCAAAATCATCACTCCTTAGGTACACTAACACAGGATAAGAGATAGTGGGCTAATTTATAGCAAAGGGTACTAAGTTAAATAGTGGGGTTTCATTTCTGAGTGTGTGCATATCTGCTGAGGATAAACATAATCTGCTATTTCCAAATATATATCCTTATCTCCTGAAACTGGTAAGGTCTTGGTTTCCAACATTATGAATTAAGCCTTTCATGAAAACTCCAAAACAATGAGACAATTGATGTTCGAAATTGTGATTAGAAAAAGACATTTTAGAGGCACGTGTCACCCTCAAGCCCACGGTATGCAATGCTTTATCTGCAGTTGGCAGAAAAATGAGATTATCTGATTATTTTATGAGAGTGTCAGTGTTGTGCCATTCCACCTCTCACACATCTATTGGCTGATCTATTCTGATTATGCCCTATGAGAATCACAACGATACCTTGTTCGCAACACACACGGCACCACTTGAAAGGTACACACTGATATTGAGAATAATGTGGAAAATGGTTATTGCCATAAAATCCAGCTTATCCCCACTCCTCAGCAGCAAACATTGTAAAAATACATTCAAAACATCCATCAAACTGCTCTACTTTCACAGTGACTCTGAACATTTGAAGTTGGTAATTGAAATAAAAATGAAATTTCTTACAAAATTTACTTTACAAAAAAAGTTTGGCATTTTTATTCAATCTTTATTAAAAGCCATCCAGACAAATACCAAGAACCTAGCATTGCAGGATAAATCATACTGGGCACAGATGAGAAATGTGCAAAGATTAAAACCAATTTGCCACTGTTCCAGGCACTGAGGATGAATCCTGGTCTGACTGAACTTGCAAGTAACAGGCCCCTGGATTTCAATGAGATAATAATTTGATCTATGCGATTGCTTCTGTCTCTTTCTTTGATATTGCTGTAATTGCCTCTTCTTCTTTAATCCAAAACAACTGCGATAGAAAGGAAAAGCCACACATGTTTTTATAAGAAAAGGGCAATACATAACATTAAAAAAATGTCTCATCAAAGGTGTAACCATTTTAAATGCAAAACAGAGACTAGAGAGGTGACAAATTCAAGTTCTTAGTGTTTTTATTTAAGATCTTTCAAGTATTCATTTGCCAGGGATACTTGTTTAATTTTTTTAATGTATTCAGTTAGTCATATTCAGTTCTCTTTTATGTCCACTTCTCATGAATCACTTGACAGACAGACCTCTGCAAGCACATCCCTTTGGGGAAAGTAAATTTTCAGTGATAATAGGAACGTAAGACACTCCATCCTGGATCAGAGCAAAGGTCTCTCTAGTCCATACCCTGGATCTGTCAGTAGCCAAGAGCAGTATATTAGATTTTAACAGTAATAACTTTGATCTTTCAGTGAGTATTAAGTTGGTGACTAAGCAGAAAACGAAAAGAGATCCCAAGAGCAAAACATTCCAAAACTCAGGAGAAAGAGCAAGTGAGCCCATTCTGGCTGTGCCTTGAAGGTCTGTGTCTCACAGGGAGCAGGCCCCAGGCTGGCCAGGCACAGCACAGGGCAAATGTGGCCTTGTGCCCCAATGGCATCCGCTTGTTTTGTTCTCCTGCCCATCCACGGAACTGGCCAGAAGTGTGGAATCAAACTCTAGCAACAGGAACGAAACATGGAGGGAAAATAAATGGCTGGAGGGGGGAACAATGCAGGGTGGACACCAGGAGGTCAGGGCAGAAGCAGTTTGGTGCTGGCATGGGGAGTAGTTCTACCAAAAGGGATGGTTTGGGTTTGGGAACTTGGACTTGCACACAGTACCAATATTTGCAATGTCTAAAACCTGTTCTCTCATTTCCAGAGTCAGAGCTCCACTTGTTCCAGTGAGATTGTAGTTAAAAGTTCTCAAGATTTAGCTCATCTTTAATTGTTGCTGTCTCAATTAAACTGCATCTGTGATAATAACAGCCCCCCTGGAGCCCCAACAGAAACTTAAACACACTGTGAGTAAATTAAATAATTGTGTAAATTATAAAGTTTATATCTACTGGTTATTGCATTTAAAACTATATATAGAGCACATGTGTTTTATAACTTTTCTACTTTAGGAAGTCCTTTAAAAAAGGTGTTTAGCCTGCCAAAAATCTGCAAGGATCACTGATAATTTGTTGATCAGCATAAGGTTCATTAAATCTATGCACTTCATTATCTGATTAATTCAGAGGCAGGTTTGTAATCAGTGATGAAATGTTTAAGATTCTACAGCTCTGGCCTCCACAACCTCCTGCAGCTCATTAGAAAAGCTAATCAGATAGAATTTTCCACCATGCTGTTTATTGTAGCCCTAATGGAAGACAATCACTTTAAAATTACACACTTAGCAGGTAATTTCTAAAAGCCATAAGCCATGGAAGCTCTGTTCTCCCTGGGCTCTTTGTCTTTCTTTAGTAGGGTAAGGTAAGCAATGGAGAATTCTGTTAGAGTTTGGAGAGCTATTTTGCAATATAGAATACAAGGTAAATGCTGCTGAAACATTATTTTTGTCTTTACCGTGTCTCTTGTCACCTGGGAGCCCTTTCAGAGATCAAGTTTGATGAGTTTGATTTAAAACTTAGATGGTTTCCTATTTTGTGATTTGATTATTTGAAGCATTAAGAACTTTCTTCATGCCCTCTTATTTTGGGATGAATACCATTAATAAAAAAAGAACAGCTTCTTGATCCTGGGGTTTCACAGATCAGTTATAGACACTGTTGTGCTGGAGCTTTCTGAAGTCACTACTGTGATCTGAAGGAAAACGATAACAATGTTTAGTGATAAAGAACTAGAAATTAAGGTGACTTAAAATACAAAGTATTCTTAAACTTTTAATAATTGAATCTCTGGGAATTATGAGAAGAGACAGCAGAAGTTGACAGTGATCTCTTGCTCTGGCAATACTTCTGCCACTGCTCTGTGTTTCTGAAGGGGCATTGGGGAACGCAGAAGGAACAGTCAACACCTGAGAAACACTGCTACTCCACCTGTTACGGAAAAGATCCTTTAAGTAAAGCAAGTGTGAAAGATCATGGACTGGGAGCCAGATCCAAGGTGGCAGAACAATTCTGCTGACTCACCCCACTGCTTTCTTCATCATGTGGACAGAAGTCCACTTGTGGTTTGACTGTCATATATGTTACTCTCTTATTCTAAGATGTGAAAGGATGTGCTCCCCGTGACTGGACAGCACTCATGGAGACAGGGGCTGGAGGCATTTGTCCCGTTGCACGTGGCCAGAATTGAACCCATTACAGAATGGAGGATGCCATTTTGACCAGGGACGTGCTTTAGGTCATGTGGGGGAAATACGTGACACAAGGATTTATTTTCTTTAGTGATTTGTTGTAAGAAGATCCAATCTAAACTTTCCCTGCCAAACCATGTTTATCACATCTCTACCTACAGGCAATAAGGAGTAAAGACATATCCACCAAACACCACGAAGAAGACAACTAATACAAATTCATCCCTTTGCTAACCAACTTGCTCTAAATTTGCCAGCTTGAAGGGCTGGATCCTACTTTGGGGATCTGTCTTCTTGTCACTGTCCTGACTCTATGAATAAGCAGCAAGTCGTTAATGCCAGCTCTAAGTCCTCCTTCTGCATGGATGTGACAGCTTAACCGTTGTGCCTGGGTCACAGGAATGAAATGTGCTGTGCAGGAAAGGTCAGGGGTAACAGCCATAGCAAAGTATATCCCCTTCAGTGGATGACACTCTGCTGTTTCTTGATTAGAACAATATTAGGGGGGTTGAAATACTGGAATTATAAAACTAGACTTGGGTTAATGTTATGTTATTCCACAGGGTCTGCTCCATCAAACTGAGCTAAGAGTAGAGGAGAGAAGGGCACCCATAGTGCATCCAGCCTGTGTCAGCTGGGCTGTAAAAGTGCATTTCTTGCAGTGGGGCAAGCACGAGTGTGTGGGCTCCATTTTCTGGGGTTACCTTGTGACCACCCTGTGGATTGTCGTGTGTGTGTGTCCAGCACAGCCACGCAGCCTGGTCTCGTTTTGCAGACCTGTGTTCTCAACAGGCTGAACATATTGGTAGCAGCAGGGGGAAGAATCAATGTATTTTAAGGACTGGAAACTCTCTAGAGTTTATATGCTGTAAGAAGAGCTGCGATGTATCGCATTGATGAAGAGCAAGTGTTTTGCTTTAAAAGTTTCTTTTTAAAATCCCCTGAAGGCGACGCTGGGGCCGTGGAGGAGAGAAGGGACATTTGGGGCAGGGCCGGACGCGGGGGGCTCGTTCCCCGGGCTCTGCTGCCACCTAATGGTGTCTCCACAGCCCCAGTCAGCCTTGGAAACGGCTCCCTGCGTGTGCTCTGGGAGCAACTGCTCCTTTTTCCCCTTTTTATTTGATAAACAGGGCCTTACGGACTATCTCTGAGACATCCGCAGTGAGTAACAAAGAGCAGTTTTATGCCAGCAGTGAGGTGAAGTTTCCTGTATTCTGTACCTCGCTGTAAAACCACCTAAGGCTCACAAATTGAAAAGATTTTAAAAGCACCTTCTAAATCACTGATAGGTCTTTAGGTACTCGTACAGGCAGGCCAGAAGCCAGACCAGTGCACGATGTCACTGGCCCACAAGTGTCCCCACATCTGGGAGGGACAGATTGGCTTCTCCACACGAATTGGTAGAACCCCCACTAGACCTTTGTCACTTTACATCTGCAAAATCCCCTTCTCATCAAAGAGATTCATTCATGAGTTAACTGTGAAACTAAACACATTGCACGGGCAAGATAACTCTAGTAAGGTTTTACAAGTTTATCCTTTACTAAATAGTGGGTTTAAAAGCAAATGCAGAAAAAAATACAAGAAATATGTTGCTTTAAGTAAGCCTGTATCACAAGAAAGCCATCTCCAACATCCATGTTTGCAAGAAACATTTTGCAACAAACATTTGTATCTCAAAACAAACAATGAGATAGATACAAAAACCAACAATGTTTTAAAAACCAGTAAACTTTCCACTGGTCTAAACAAATAATCATATTAAATAATGTTATTTAATTTAAATATTTGAATGTTCACTTATTTTAAAATACTCCACATATAATTTAGCTGTGAGCCACTCTTTACACCAGTCCTTTGGAAGATCTTCCACCATTAACTGTCCTTGTTATCAGCTGATATACAAAATGTTCACTGATGATGTGTGGATGGAGTAACAAATCCCATTGGCACTGAGTTTTGCTCCTGCTGCTTTTGGTTAATGTGTCATTTCACATCTTGAGGTTACACTTCCACTTTTGCTCTTTGCTGAGGGTTGGGTTGCAAGCTTTGGTACACAGCATGTAAATAATTGCTGCTTGGCATCCAAGTGACCTCTGTTGAAACAGGATGATGCTCCTAAGTGTTAAACATTTTGGAGCTATTTGGAAGTCTCTCCCTACTAGGATGGTGTGTTGCCTCTAACATGAATTTCCTTTTTATATTACACTTTGAAGTAGAATTTGGTAGGTCTGACTTTTTAAAATCCAAGTCTTCAATCACTGCTTGAGTCTCTGAGCTGACTCTCTGGCTATAGAAACCACATTTAATATCTACACAGCCAACACAAGTGGAGGCTCCCAGCCAACAACAATACTTCTTGCAAATTGTTTGACTAGAGTGAGATTTCTTGGATAAGGTACTGACATATGATTAAAGGGAATCTCTGTATCTCCTGGTCTATCAGCCAACACAATGACACAGATTCCTCTGTCAAGACCATCCCTTTTTCCTCCATTGCTCATGCTTCTGCTGCAAAATCTCACTTCACAGTCTGCATTCTGCAAGAGCTCACTTGGCTATGGAGGCTAGGTTGTCACCATGTCATCCTTTGAAACTCCTATCACATTAGAGGGATGTGCCATCTGCCAGCTCTCCCTCAAATCAACCATCCTCATCCAAGTCTCAAACACTCTAAGCCACTTCTCCAGTAGTTAGAGGAAGCTCTACTTCAGGGTGCTCCTTAGGTCCATCAGATGGGTCATAGCCATGTTGAGCCAAGAATACTCTAAATTTTGCAGCCTATTGTCCTGGAGACTCTAGAATTAAGGAACACTTGTCTGTTACTGATTCCTGTGTCTCAGTGGCCTCATCTGAAAGAAGATAAGACCTAATTGCCTTGAAAGTGCTCTGGTGTCATTACCTGGATCTTTCTTCCAGTTGCTGGGCAGTAGAAGCAGTTTAGTGTCCTTGTGCTTGTGCTGCTTAACCTCCTGCCACACTTACAGAGAGCTTCCCTCCCTCCAAGGCAGTTCTTACTTTGAAGAACACTCCATAGTCCCTCCAGGCCCTTTAGGGCACTCTGGGGGTGATTGTCCCTGACTGTCAGGGTTTTTTTTCAGAGAGAAATGGTCTTTTTCACTGTGATATTCAGAGTTTCTAGCACCATGGGACCTGCCTTTGGTTCAGGCTGATAGAAGTTAACGAAGCATGAATAGAAAGCAGCATAAAGTTCATGGTATTATTGTTGTTATTCCCCTCTCCATCTCTAGACCAGTTTCCAGCATCAAAGAGGATTTAATGAATTTAGTTTTTTATAAAGTTAAGGAATATTGCATTCAAGGGGAAAGGCATCTGTATAGGACAGAATCACTTTAATAACATTCGTGACACACAAA
The DNA here is from genome assembly GCA_013397055.1 of Pachycephala philippinensis. Taxonomy (NCBI): domain Eukaryota; kingdom Metazoa; phylum Chordata; class Aves; order Passeriformes; genus Pachycephala; species Pachycephala philippinensis. Next base: position 61,627 of record VWZT01010544.1, on the reverse strand, counting down.
ATGCAGGAGGAAGACAATGAGTTTATAATTCTATAATGGATACTTACCAGACAGAACAAATGTCAGATGACAATCATCATACATAATTAATTGCTTTAAAATGCTTGTCATTAGAGATCTAAGAGACTGAAGAGACAAGAAAACCTACATAAAAACTTTAAATTGTTGGCCAGGAATAAAGGATGGAGGATTGTCAACAGAACAATAAATTATGTCCTTTTTTTTAACCATTTTAGATTTAACAACTCCAATGGAGAGGCATATAATTATTTAAAGCATTAATTATTTTTTATCTTATCTTTTTACCTTTTACCTTGCTCCTAGAGATTAATTTTGCCCTCGTGGATTACAGGTCCCATTGATATATTTTCAAGGTATCGGAACACATTTGAAATCTGAATTCTGTCTATATTCTGGAAACCATCATATCCAAGGAATCCTGAATGTCTGGAGTGTCCAGCTGGACCAGAACAGAGGTCCACCTATCCCACCCCTCTCTCCCTGTCCATGGCAGTAGAGGATGCTTTATTTAGGGACCACCATGCAAGCCAACAGTCTGTCACCTCACACTTCCAAGCATCCATAATTATGACCAGGCACCAATTGGAGATGTTAGATGATTATTCCATGCCTATTCTCTTTTTTAATCCATGTATAGACCTGTTACCCAGTTTGACTAGTTTCTTTTTGAACCTGCTGACAGTTGCCTTTACTACAGCCTGTGGTAGGGAGTTCCAAACATTAATTACCTGCTGTGAAAAAAGGCCCTGTCTTTGGGCTGTTTGTAATGCCTGATCAGTCTCTGTGTGTGTACCTTTGTTCCAGCCTGACAAATAACAGCTTCATATTCACCTTAGCCACTGCCTTTATGATTTCGTAAGCCTTGATCATATTTTCTCAGCCTCCTCCCCTGCAGGTGGAAGAGCCCCAGCCACTTTAGTCTTTCTTAGTATGTCACTGTTGCACTCTCTTGATCACCACATCTGCCCTTCTCTTTACCTTCCCTGGTTCTGTTGTGTTGTTCTTGTGGTGTAGTGACCTGTCCCTCTTGTAAGCACAATGTGGGGGTACCAAGGTTTCATACAGCAACCAAATTGTTCCTATTCTTTCCTCTTCCCTTCAGTTTTCATGAGGTTTTTTTGTTTTCTTTCACACAGCCATTTCATAACAGTAAAGTAGCCAGAAGAATTGGGCTCTTTTGGCTCATTTGTTCACAAAGTCTGTTTGCACAATTTCTTTTTTAGAAGTGGAACCGTTACGGTCCTTAAAACAGTGGAAATGTGATAGAAAGTTATCTTTGGCAGAGGGCAGGCATAAGTATAGTGTCCAGTCTTTTGAAGGTATTACAGGATAAACACTAAAACCTGCATTCTGGACACTCTTAACTGTCAAGTAAAATAATGGATATGACCTAGAAACCACACCAAAAGGCAAATTTAAAAATGCAGAACCATCTTCCAAGCAATGTAACGAATGGCCTGGGTTTTGCTGCTGACAGAAGAGTGTGAGCTATAATTGATGAAATTCTGTCTCTAAAGAAATTCCTGCTGCTTCTCCAGGATCGTACAACTGCGTGTCCTGACTTAGTAACTGGCATCCAGGTGAGATCCAGCACTGGGATTACAACTGCACGGTCCTTGGTCATCCACAAGATGCACGTGAGTGTTGGCACCGTCAGACCTGCTCTGGATCCAGCCTGACCCAGGCACTGGAAGGATCCAGGGTACTGGCAGCAAGTGTGTGAAGTGTGCCCAGTTCTGTTTAAACTTCTCAAACACTCTGCTGTAATAAACCATTTCAACATTAAGTGTCAATTTGTGAGGACAGCTACACTCAACACCAATTTCTTAAGAGCTGGCTGGGCTGTTGTTAGTTATAGTGTGGGTGGTATTTTTGTCTTGTTAAAGGAGATGCAGATTATCTTATAATTATCCCAGCTACTTCTGACACTCTCTTACAAGCTATAAATTCATGGATTAAAACTACAGATAGTAATTTCAGAATTCCCTGTGGTGCTTCTAGTACTCTCTGGTGTTTGTGTCTCAATGCAGTATAGATGAGGGCCCAAATAATTGTATTTTTGGGGGGAAAATCTTTAGAGAATATGCAAAGATGTGGTAGTCTTGGAAAATTATGCAGTCAAATAAAGATAAGCTGAAGATATAAATAGAGTTTTGGCAAATAAAGAAATCAATATAGTGGCTGAAGCAGCTTGTTTTTCGCATTTGTAGACATCTGGATAATCAGTTGTAAGAACTCTTCTTCCAAGTTACCATGGTATCAGATTTAGGTATTTCTACATTTCACAATCATAGAATCTGAACTAGCTCTTCTATCAGATGTCAGTAGTTTTAAATCTTCATCACCAGCATCCCACTTCAGCAGCATATCAAGAATCCTCAGAGAGTCTCTGCAGCTTCTGGTTTCACACAACCTGTGCGTGCGTGGCGCGTGTGTAACTTCTCCACCCAGTCTGCACAGGCTCGCTTTGCATCTCTGCACGACTTCCCCAGGGGGGTCTGCCTCTTACAGCTTCCTCTGACTCCATTTTCCTGAAGTAAAATGAATGCAAAAATCTTTACATATCTAATAGAATAAAGTTATCATGATCATCAAGTATATTTAATACCTATTTACAAACTATTTCATAATATGCATATGAAGTAGGTGAGGATTAAGGTGATTCCTGTAGGTGCTGTATAGCTTATTTCATTAACAAATGTTGATTGAGTTTTGTAGCAACAAGCACTATATTAATGCAAATATTGATTAGCAAATAGCTTATTCAAGGACTAATTTCAAGAGTATAATCCTGTGCCCTCATAGTTAAAAACTACTGTTGAGTTTTCACAAGTTTTTGAAAGCCTGTCGTAATAACCACAGCACTTCCTTTTTCAGGTTGTTTGAGTCTGTACAGTTTATTTTAGAGCTCAGAACTTTTTTTGGTGACTTGTTCTGTAGAACAAGTGTTAGATCAAGTGAGGACATGAACTGACACAAGGGTGGGGGAAAGGGGAATTGAGGCCACACATGCAGCAGTCCTGGAGTAATTCCTGAGTACACTGGGTCAGTGGAGAATGTTTCAGGGAGCAAGTCAGGTACCTGAACACAGATGTCTGGTGGCATTTTAGACGTGACGTAGTAACTTACATCCCATTCCATATCTGCTAGCCCTGTGTCTCGGATACCTGAGGGCGCCTGCGCTGACGCTGGATCCTGTGGTGAGACTATGGACTGCTCCTCACCTGGGGAGGATCAGAGCCGGGGAGCAGCTACAGTAAGAGCTCCACTAAAGGGCTAAAAAGCCCGTGGCAAATGACAGTCTTGACTAGTATTGACAGTGGGTTTTATCCTCTTCCACAGCACTTTTCCCTCCAAGATCGCGGCAGGACGCTGGAAGCAGGGGGTGAGGCTGGACTGGGCTGGTCAAGGTGAGGTAAGGCCAAGGGTGGTTTCATCAGAGACCAGCGGAGCTGAGGATGGTTCTGTGGTCAGATGCCTCTTCTGAAAACGCCCTCCCCTCTCCCTTCAGAGTATGTGAAGAAACTAAGAAATAGAGGTTATGAAGGGCTCTGAAGAGGATATGAGCTCGTTTGAGAAAGCCTGTAACTACAGGTGGTTGTCTCTTCCCCACCGAGGAAGATGGTACCGAATTTGGATGATGCACAGTAAACAGAAAAAGGCACAGCAATACTTTTAAATCAGTGACTGGTGATTGAAAAGGCACTCGGAGAAAATGCACCACCAACACCTCAGGGCAGCCGGGAGCCGAGTCGGGCCGAACCGACCCGAGTCGGGCCGAACCGAGCGCAGCCGAACACAGCCGAGCCGGGCAGGGCCGGGCCGGGCCGAACCGAGCGCAGCCGAGTGCAGC
>VWZT01010544.1:25263-57428 GCA_013397055.1 Pachycephala philippinensis | reverse complement strand
CCGCGCTCCGGCAGCGCCCCGCAGGCCCGGCTGCCGCCCGCGGCTGGGCGGGGGCGCTGGGCGGGCGCCGCGGGCCGCCCCGACCCCTTCGCTCGGGGGGCTCCAGGGTGACTAAGCAAAGAGGAAGGGACGGGGGGAAGGAAACGCCGCCGCCCGGGGCCGGGGCATCCCCGGGGCGGCGGGAGGGCTCGGCAGCCCTGCCGGGGGAGGGCTCGTAGGGGAAGCGCCCTCTCCTNCCGGTGAGGAACCGTCCCCAGACGCCCAGGGATGAAATAATTTCGTTTTCGTTGTTTCGGAGAGTAACCTCTTCCTTGTATGAGTAAGAGGTTTATCACACAGAAACATGGACCTGGGTTCAGAAGTTTTTTTCATTCGCTGCGGACGTGGTAATGTTTTTGTCTTCACTCTTATTTGTTCTGAACCGTGGATGATACTTGGAAATGGAAACTCGGCCCCGGTTGGGCTTTAACCAAGAGCACATATAGTTTATGGTTAAATACCGCTCGGGATTATGGTTCTCGTTATTTTCCTTGAGGAGGGAGGTACTTCTTAGAAGGAAAACGGTAACCATTGCCCCCAAAGCACACAAATTTATTTTATGTGCTGTATATTATTGCCAATTAACGTCACAAACTGTAAGCAGTGAGGTTTGCCTAGGACACATGTACATAGTGACATAAAATTTATTCATCTGTAAAATGCTATGGCAGAACCCAACAGGATTTGCATGCAAAGTGCCTGTGAGGAAATCAATGAACTTTACAGGCCAGTCCTGGGAAATGGAGGGGAAAGACCCTGTAGCTGTCGAGCAGTGTTTCAGCCTTATTAAAAAACCTGCCCCTGTGGGGTGCAGAGTAACACTGCACTGGGATTTGACAGATACTTGGGTGTTTCTGTTAAACTTAATCCTTAATACCAGTTTTACAGCTGGCTTTGAGGACGTGGACCCCCAGTAGGGCTGGGATTTCACCAGGACATGTTCATAGCACATCCTGAAGTTGTATTTCCTTAATGGTGCAGATATATAAAAAACCATTATAATTTAGATATTTTGGAAGAAACCAATAGCTCAGCAGGGCTTCTGTAAGGCTCGTTTTGTTGGTTTAAATCTTCTGTGGAGCATTTAAAAATTAAATAGTAGATACATTGTGTGCAGTGTCGTCCATATCTATTATAAATCAGTAGGTATAAACCTTTAATTGTCCTTAAGGATCCTGGTGAGATGGAATTCATTTTTTATTTCATTTTTGATAGCTGCTGTATTTTGTCAGGGCTTTAGTATCATAATCACTATGTCTGTTGCTTTATACTCAAATAAGGTTTCCCTTTGTTTCAGATACAAAATTAAATGGTTGTTTACTATTTTTGTAAGGCAGCTTTTCTGCCTATTCTGGAAAAATACATTAATTGTTCAAAAGCACATTGATACTACTCTGGTAGGAGTAATTTTTTTTTAAATTTAAAACAGAAAATAAAAATCTGAAAGGCAAGAAAAATTGTTTTTAATATTTCCAGCGCCTCTTGCTTTTCAGCCCCCTTCCTCATTTTCACTGTACTTCTGAAACATTAGTTAGTACTTTGGTCTTCCACTAAAGTACAATAAAAAGGAGTTTTGATAATGTGACCTTATTTTCTAGAAAATTGGTATGGCAGTTTCTCGGAGGGAGTGGTGTGGGAATGAAGGAGACATTGATAACTTACCTCTTATATTTTCGCTTTTGTTTTTATTGCTTAGTATCTGTGGGTTGTTCATGTTCTGTGTGGTTTTTATGCAGTTCAAGAGCTGTCGGATGCTCTGTCACACAACTTGCAGAGGCTGTTAAATAAGCAGCTCCCTTCCTGCTCTGGGGAGTCAAGGCAGCCCAAATGGCTCTGGCTTTGCCATTCGTCTCCGTAGGAACAAAGTAGAGCTCTCGTAGGGATGATGTCATCGGGATTGCTGCAGCGTGATGTGAAGGTCCAAACTCACACGTGTCTCAACTTAATATCAGTGTTAAAGTCCCAAATTCACAGGTCCACTTTGATTTAAAGTCTTTCACTGTTGAAGTTTTGCAGTTGTGAAGAGTCTTTGGGGTGTCTTTGTCAGGGTCTTGGAATGATGAGTGATTATAACTAAAGGAAATAGGGTTTTTCACTGTGTCACTCAATTACCTTTAAAATAATTTCGGATAAGCATTAACTGTCTTTTCTTTGAGCTGAATAATCAAGCTTGTCTTTGATAAATGAGACTAAACCTAAAACCTTTCATAGTTACATAAAATTAAGCAATTTCTGTTTCCTTAAGGTCTTGCCAACATTTTGAAGTACTGCATTTTTTCTGGACTCAAGTCATGCATCATAGTTATTCATATTAATCACCATGGCTCAAAGAGACTGGATGTAGTACATCCATAATAACACAGTCTGCCTGTAGGAAATCAGGAGTTGTTTCCACTGTCCAGGAGGGAATGGGTGCCCTTTTCCAACTGGGGGAGCCGTTTGCATCTTCAGTTCACAAACCTCTGTGTGAAACAAGCATTACAAATTTTGCCATGGTACTTGTACTGTTGAATTTTAAACATGAATTCAAGTTATAAAGAGAACAAGATTGGCTTGTTATCTGAGGGTGTGTTTGAACAAATCACGTTCTCTAGGCCAAAGACCTTTTTTATGGCCTCTTTCTGCCGAGCTTTATCCCATCAAATAGTGCCATCTAACTGAAGTCTTCTCCACTGATTCACAGCAGCTCTGTGGAGGTGTGCCCGTCCAGGAGCACACCTAGCTTAGCAAAAACGTGAAATAAACATGGCTAATGACTCATATTCCAGATCTGAGGTGGAGGTTTGATCTGTCAGCCACCATTACACCTCTTCAAAGAGCCTCAGTTGTTGAATCCTGACTCCTTGTGAAATGTGAGCGGTGGGAATAAAGCCCACGAGCTTTGTCAAAGATGTAGTGTTGTGCACAGTCTCTCAGGGTTAAAACAGGCAAATACGAAGTGATTATATTTAGGAGAGGATCTAAGGCTTCTCCTTGAAGGGCAGTACTGGGCTTCATGGCCCTTTCTTGTAGAAAGGAAATTGTCTCCAGACAGGTATGATGTGGAACACGGATCTCCCAGAGTCGTGCCAGAGACTTCAGGGAAAGGCTTTGCACTGTTGCCACCTACTAATGTAAAAGAAGCTGTTCTCCATGCCGGATCCATAGCTAAATGCTGCAGGGAGTTGCAGAGGGAAGGCTGTTCTGGTGCTGGACACTCCCAGTACTTGTAGGGGTAGTGCTGAGCTGCACCTCCCGCAGGGTGCCTGGGTGCTGTTGGAGAAGGCTCTGCTGCCCCAGGTGTGGAGCTGTGCCCTTCCATGGTGACTGCCTGGGAGCTCAGGTGTCTGTAAGATCCATGCTTTGGTTTCTTGGTTCTTAGATGTTCAAAAGTTATCTCTAGCGTTAGAAATTGAAAATAGATTTAAAGAGTAAATAACATTTCACATGTGAAGTGAGATACCTAGACAATTATTTTATTGTTTTTACTCTGCTTCCATAGTTGCATAGTCAAACATTTATGCAACTGTTGAACTCCATGATAAAACACAAACATGGGACCACACCCAGGTAGGTGGCCTACAATCTCCAGGATGCTGCGGTCTTGTAAACACTGTAGTGCTCCCAAATAAAGGGGTTTTGAACAACTCTGATATTTGAAAAGTAATTCTAAATTGATCCAAACTTCAGTTCTTAGTAACAAGGGAAAATATGGTTTTGAGCAACATATGATTGTCCTTAGGCAGAAGTGAGAATATCGATGCATTTTCCCTTTTTGAAACTGAGAATTGACGAAAGGATTTTTAATCAAATGAAAATACTTTGCCAAAAAGTAGAATTGCTCAGTCAATAAGACATGTGAGTATACAGGGCTGTAATGTTGCAGAGGAAACTTACTGCTGATTCTTATAAGAACTAAATTCTGTTTGTGTTTTTGATTGGATTTGTAATGGATTTTTTTTTGTGTGTGGTAGAATCAGATTTTAAGTTGTTTTATTAACACTTCTCTGTGCTGTAAATCCAGAAAGGGAAACTGGCCAGTTCCTGATCCGTGTTTTGGAGCTGTTTGACTTAGAGGCATATTTCAGAGAATGTATTCATAAACTGATAAATATAAGTTGTAATAATGGTATAGAGTTATTTCAGGAGACTTTTGTTTTTATTTGTGGATTTAATAGCATTCTGGGCTTGATGCAGAACACTAAAGTCAGTGTGAGCTCTTACACTTATTCCCATATTCTGAGATTGCACTCTTCCAACTATTTGCCTTCACTGCATTTTCCTGTCTGGCTTGGGTTTTTAGAGAAGTTCCAAAACTTGAATGATGCACGGACAAAAGAGTTGAAAGGTTTTCAAAAGACTTAGCTACATTTTAAGCTGATGCCACTTTTCTTTCTACTTTCAAACATTTAATTTTTTATTTGAACAGCACAAATGATTACACAGTATTGAAAATGACAATTTTAAACCTTTAATGATTATATATGAGAAGTAGTATGTACTTTTATGACTACCTTCAGCATTATATACTTGAAGATCGGGTACCACCTCTGAAACAATGTTTTCTCCATTTCATGTGCTGTGTATAACACTTTGAACATTTCCAAATTACAAACATCATCTCTCAAGAGACCCCTATGAACTAAGACATTTCAGTTTTTCAGCTGGGGAAACCAACGCAGCAAGGTCACATGCAAGGTTGATAAAAGAGTGGGGAATGAAGACTGATTGAAATTCTTACTGCAGTCATCTAACCTTTAGTTACGCTCCTCCTGTGCTCCTTTAATTATGTTACTTGACAAAATTAAGGGGTGGAGGACAAGAAAAGGAATTAATCTATTTACTGTCTGCCTAGACTCGTAAGTATTACTTTGAAATAAATATCTGGACTGTATCCTTTTACCTCATAAAGTAGTTTTTGTCCCTTTGGAGTTGCTCAAGCCCACGTTAAACGTATTGTTAGCTTTTAATCTGTGCTGCTTGAAAGTATTTAGTAGCTCATTCACTTTTTTAACAGTACTTTTATACTGCAGTTGTGTCTGCCTCCCTAGCCCTGAGGCAGTTAGATCTTTATTATGGGTTTTGGCAGTTGCCAGCAGAAAAAACCAAAACAACCTCCCCTCACACCCTTAAATTGTGAATGGTGAAGCTCTTACCACTCCTGAAAGCATGGCTTCTGTGGTGTTACATTGCAGTCGTGGGGACAGTAGTGGGGAAAAAGCTGTTTGCAAAGAACTCCACCACGGAGTTGATTCGTTTGGAGTGACATGAAGTCTGAAACACTCCTAGTATGAGAAAAGTAATTTCTCCTGTAAATTGCAATCTGTCTAAGCCCGTAGTTCAGGTGAGTGCCTGGCTAAGGTGGCTTGATTGTCCCTGACCTCTACAGTCATGGCTGCGTGTGAGGCACGGAACTGCCGAGTTTATCCCTGGCTGTCCCTCGATCAGCTGTCAGCTCCTCCCGCAGGAGAAGGGCAGAGTACAGGCTTGACACACTCCAGTAATTTACCACGGGTTTGATTTTGGAAGTGATTTCCTGCAAAGGCCTCACATGTCAGTTTAAAGAGGAAGATGGCCTGAATAATTTTTGTCTAGTTCTTTAATGCCTCTGTACTGTTTAATTCCCTCTCTCATGTGGTGGACTTGAGGAAAAGTGGGAAACAATTTGCATAATTATTTTAAATTTTTCATTGATTGCATACAAAGTTTTACAATTTTATAATGATCTCTGTATGGGATTCTTGCATTTCTTAATTCAGCATCCAGTTTTTTAACCTGAATCTGACTATAAAATGTAGGTGTTTAATTTTCCAGAAATGTGAAGCCACGCTTTTCTAATTTGTTTTATTAGTTTAATAACATACCTGAATTATAGAGTCATAGTCCTTCCTTTTTTTGCATCTGGACAATTGTTCTCTGGGCCAGCAGCAGTATAATGCTATTGTCTGAACCTGGGACAAAAGCTGCATGGAAGCTGCAGTCCCACTGGGCATAATGGGGGAGATTTCTGTCATATGCATAATGTTTTTAATGTAGTAACTAGAAAATCGTCTAAACCCATTTGCCTTGCCTTGTTTTAGAGTGAAGGCACTTGGGATGATGCACGTTTGTTCACGCTTAAATACCTACTGCTTAATTAGCTTATTTTGTTCCCAATGTTTGATGTGTTACATCTAGTGTAGGATGGAATTTATTCCTTTTACATGCTGTGGGGCAGTGGTTTGCCAGGACTTCACAGTTCTGTATGTGACGGGAGTGAGCAGCAAAACTGAGTTCAGAGCAGGTTACTCTCCTGACCCTGCCGGGGCAGAGTCAGCCTGCGATCTGCCTGGCTCTGCCTGAGCTGCTGCTTTGTGCAGGAGCATTCAGAGTAAGGCACTGTGGGGATTTGCATTTTGAGTGATGGTAAAACACCTCTTAGAGCTGCGATCATAAAGGTTATTTTCTTTTGAATATTTTGGTTTGCTCTCTATCCCTATAAATATGCTTCATGGGATTATTTTTGGGGGGGTTTATGTTTTCCTGCTTTAAGGAAATAGGATAATCCTCTTAGCTCTTTAAAAAAAACACCCAAACCGTCTGTGACATTGCATAAATTGAGCAGCAGTGGAATTTGGGGATTAATCCATGGGTCTAAACTAAATAGTCAGTGTTAGTGTCATGAAGATAGTGTTAGGCATCAATTCAGTATCCAAGCCTCCAAGGTTAAACTTCCGTGTTCAGAGTATGCTCTTTAGTAGGCGCACTGGGTAGGAATATAAATGTTCATTTTCTGATATGTGGCTCTTGTGATTTTTGTTTCATGTGCGTTTGGAATTCTCATTTTCCCTTTGGGTTTGACTTTTATCATGATGCTGAATTTATACAAGAGGTTACTGCAAGTATTAAAACTGCCAGTCAAATGCAGAAAGGTTTGATCCAAGATGAACATAGAGCTATTTTAGCAAACAAACCATGGACAGTACAGCACTTGTAGCAGGAAAACAGATCTTTTTTGTTTTTCAGTGTGTAATGCCTTTGCTTGTAATTGGTGGGTTTATCATAATTATATCCAGCCTAATTTTGCAAGACGCCCGCACCCAGTGCAGAGCTGAGCGCTGTCAGAGCACACCAGTGCTGCTGTATAAGCAACATTTTTCCTAACCTATGCAGCCACCAGGCATGTGCTGCAGTTTTGAAAGCACTGGGAAACTTTTATGTTTTGCTGTGGATGGCTTTTGAATTCATATTTGGTTAAATTCTCTTTAAAGATAAAATGGCAGAGTTCAACAGCAAAGGACTGTAATCGTTGTGGGGGAAATAAAAGTGGAATCTTGAGGTGTTTCTTTTTAGGTCTTATAAAATACTCCAGGAAATAGTGCCTACAGTAGGGCGTAAACGTCATTTTAAATATAAAAATGCTGAAATTTTTTTTTTAGTGATATCTGCTTTGCTAACTGATTAAAAATAGTTTGACTGGTGCAGAAAGATAACCTTGCTCAAGACTGAGACAGCTTTAAAGAGAGGAATCTTAATGTATACTGTGAGCTTTGAGGTACTAAACAGACAGAAAGCTGAATCTTTTCAAGTTACTGCTCTAAACAAGGCTTGTTTGGCTTAGATTAATATTTTTTCTGGGTTTGGATCAATTTAAGCTGTTCATGCAGGAATTTATTTATTTTCAGTTGAAATAATTGGCCTGTTCAGTGGTTTTATCCCTGTTTAAAACTATTATGAAATAGTTCTTCCAAATCACTGTTCTCCTTCAGACAAGTCCTAAGATGCATTTTATTTCTGCACCTCGCCGTGTTATCAATAGTCTGTGACCAGAGGCACTGAGTTATATTTGAGATAGAAAAACATTTTTAAATGTATTTTTAATACTTCTGCTTCCTTGTGTCTATAATGATGTTAATAACAAGACATTTTTGTGTTTTTCTCACATACCAGAAAATAAGGGTTTTAATATCTTGTCTCAGAGAATTTTACTTTTTACAGGTGCAAAATTTTATCTCTTATTTGTGTGGGTTGCCACCACTAATTAGAGGAACTCACACTGACCTTTAAGTATTTTGAAAAATAAATGTGAGCATCTTGCTTAATACAGTTATTAACTTACACTTAACACTTTGCTTTCCTTTTCAGGAGCTTGAAGAAATCCGCAAATGTGGAATGAAAAACTTCCGTAATATCCAGGTTGATGAAGCTAATTTATTGACCTGGCAAGGGCTTATTGTTCCTGTGAGTATAGACTACTCCTTATGAGCTTTCAAATAAAATGAGGATCATTTGTATCTCATAAATCCACAGTTCAGTAGTGCTGCTGGTGACCATGAAATAATTCGTTATTGTAGGCCTGGGCTGACACATGGCTGGAGCTCAGTGATGGCACTGGCTGCTGGGAGAGGTGTTGGAAGGGGGAAGAAAGTGAAGTCTGGTTTTACTTTAAGCCTAAAGTACAAAATCTACATGATCATAGGAAAAAGGAAGAAAATACAAAATACTTTCACTCCTTAATATGTGTTTTCTTAATTTACTAGATTTATTACTAGGATAAAATTGAGTATTGGGAAAAATTCGATGCAAGGAAAAGACTTGGATTTTCAGAAGTGAGGTCTTTAAAATAAAGTAGTATCTTTATTTAGGCATTAGTTAGTGCCAAAATAAATGTATTTCACTTAATTTTTTTAAAAGCATTACAGTCTTTTAATACAATGTTTATTGGAAGTAGATAACCATTTTATTAGTCAAATAGAGAGGGATTTGTTACTAAGGGGAAAGCAGGAAACTCAGTGTGTTGGTTTCTTGGTTGAAAGTCGCTTGGGTTTTCACCTCTTGTATTTCCCAAATGGCTGGCTTGGTTCTAAGAGCTATTTTTAGTCTGCAGCAATAGGGGATGGGCCATGGGGGCAACAGTTGTGGTTTTCTGTGGGTGCTACCCAAGAGCCTCCCCAAGCAGTGTAAGTCTGTCTTTTTATTTTATGAGTAAGGCTTTGAGGCATCTCTGTAGCAGTGCCTGTGCCTCGTTAGTCAGAGGCTGCTCTGGAGTTCATGTGGCACGGGCTGAGGTAAACTGAGCCTTTGCACTTTAAATGCTGTGGAACACATTAAGTTTACTGTTTACTTATGTGCCTGCAAGTGATTCCTTGGAGTGGCTGACACTACTCCTGCAAACAAAGCAAGTGGGATCTGACACTGAAATTTGACAGAGCTGAGGAACAACTTGCTTTAATCAGCCACTTTGTGGTTCATGTGTAACAGTTTAGTGCTTTGATAATACTTTGAAGCAGTATAAGGTTGGTAAATATGATTAATAAAGCAAAACACAAAAAAACCTGTTTATTCCTGTTAAGATTAGGAATGTGCGGTGTACAGCAGCTATTTTTAACAGCTGCTGCTCGACAGAGGATGAGCGTGGTGTTTATTTTGCAAAGCTTTGCAGCATCACAAGTGTTTAAGTGTTGGTGCAATGAACTGTGCTCCAGACCTGCCTTTTGGTTTGTAATATGCCCTGTTACAAGGCAAATAGCCTCAAATTCACTGCTGGTATAGTTAAGGGAGAGTTTTGTTATGAAATTACACTTCCTATAGTAATTTAAAATGTGTTGTTTGTGTTCAAAGAGTATAAGTTTTTATTCTGAGGATATGCTATAGATGTTTTAGTGTTACTATCTCTTTAGTTATTTTGGTACCAGAGCTCGTGGCTTAAAAATGCAATACATGAGCTCATTGAAAGTTTAATTTTTTTCTGTGTTTTTGCTTCACATGCTGTTTCCATTTTAGCAAACGTTCTTGCTTAGGGTTTAAAGACACACACTTCAGGAGGACTAACCAGTTACTGATCATTAAATGCTATAACTAGGCATTTCTTGGTCAGCTGCTTAATGAAGGTGTGAAAGATAATGGTTATTATTTTTATTACTGTTCATGCAGAATTACTGTGAAAGATAATGTAAAGGTGAACTGTAAAGCTTTAACAGCTCTTGTTTGTAACATACTTTGTTCTTCAGAACAAATGTTAGTTTTTAAGGGTGCTCAGTCAATTGAGAAGCGAATTTAAGATACCAGGTCAACTTCTTTTCCTGTTCTAAATTGTAGAATGAAGTAGTTTGTGTCCTGTGGGTGGCCAAGGTACCCTGTTTGTGTGATTTCAACATCAAAACAAGATTATCTAGCCCAGGCTCCTTGTTCTCGTAAGAGGTACCATTGGTGTACCATGAACTTCATTTCACTTAATCAAAACTGCTGTCTATGGACAAACTTTTGTAGGACAAAAATACTCCAGGTGGATGCAAGTTGTGTTTCAGAATTTAAGATTCTGTTTCTCTTTGTCAGTGTCAAAACAAATACAACAAATAATTGGAAATTAGTTGTCTGCCTACTCTCCTTACGTCTTTGGCTCAACATGTTGGTGAGGTACAGTGAAGAAAATGGATGTTTTTAAGGCAGGTCACTTCCTGTGTCAGTTCACTGAACATCCTGACAGATTACAGCATGTGATGGAGGCAAGAACAATTGAGCTGTGGGGGAAGAGGGCAGTGACTGCCTAAGTTGTCACCACCACCACAAGTTACTAGTTCAACTTCCAAAGCTTTTAGGATTGCTTGGGTAAAAAGTGATTTTAAAGCCGCTGTAGTTGCCTCTCCCCCTGGCAGAAACTGTGCTGTATTTCTTACAAACACACAACCAGATTCTCCACATGGATGAGCCTAAAATTAAATGTTTTCTGTTGACAAATATTTTAATAGAACACTCCCCACCCCCAAGTATTGGTAAATTCTGGAGTGGAATTGATTGCAGGGAATGGTCTGGTTGCTAATGAAGAATGTGTGTGATTATACTTTACACCAACTGGAAACTCTCATCCTTTGATTCATGTTCCCAGAGTGTTTGGAAAGGCTTCATTCCATAGTTAATGTTTTCAGTGCAGAACAGTATTTTCATAGGCTTTAAATGTAGCAATGGTTTATTTTTGTTCTGCCTCTTTTGTGCAGTATCTGAAGCATCAGTATCAATAGTCTAACAGGTTTTTCTGAGTGAAATTCTGGGCATTGTTTTTTCTGTTTCAGCATGAAGAACTGCTTTGCTCACTTCACAGTTCTCTCATCCTGCTCCTTCAAAACTGATCTGATAAGAGTGGGTGCTAAAACTGCATACAAATTCAGAATGTTCTCATCAGCAAACACAGTGAATATCTATCTTTAGTACCAATGAATGCTCAGCAGATTTTTGTGTAGTCAGCACAAAAACGTTCTCGAAACATTTAGGGAGATCTGACAAATCAAATTGCTTTGCTGTTCATGCCACCATGTTGTGAGACACGCAAAATAACTGTTCAGAAACCCATTTCCCTTGTCAGGCTTGCTGTTTGTGTCTTGGAAAGGGTTTGCTATGTTTTTTTGAAACACAAAGCTGGGAGTAAAACTACTTACTAGAGAGGGCCTTGAGTTGGAAGTAAATGGAGATGGATGCTTTCTTACCAATAGAAATGTCAGCCAGCTGTAGGATAATGGCAACCTGCTTTTTCCAGGGTGGATGCAAATGTGCAGGTTGCATTGCCTCTCCCATAGGTTTTGATGTTTCCTGACACATGAACCTGACAGTAGTGTTGGTAGAAAGTGCCTTGCAAAGAGGCCATTCAAGAGATCAAAGAAATCCAAGTCTGTTTTTCACTTGTGTCCATTAGCATGTGCCACATTCTTGACATTCTGCCTTCTTGTTGCAGGACAATCCTCCATATGATAAAGGAGCCTTCAGAATTGAAATCAACTTCCCAGCAGAATATCCATTCAAACCTCCTAAGATTACATTTAAAACAAAGATCTATCACCCTAACATCGATGAAAAGGGGCAGGTTTGTCTGCCAGTAATTAGTGCTGAAAACTGGAAGCCAGCAACCAAAACTGACCAAGGTAGGACTCCCTATGGAGAAAGAGCTGGGTATTGAGAAACTTTGTAGTGTGTTTGAATTTAAAGGTAATAATGTTTCACTTGTCAGCTTCTCAGTGCTCTGAGGGTGTATTCATTGTAAGGTTTGTGTCATGAATCACATGTGGTGAGCACAGGGTACAGCTCTTTTGGAATCTCATTTTGTTACTGGAATGTGAGGTACTGGCACTGAAGTGGCATTTCCAGCTCCAGGAAACCACCAAACTCTTCACGATTGAGGAGTTTATTACGGAAGTGTCTTCAGCATACTTGAAAATTTTGCAGGTAGTTTGTGTGGGGCTTATTCTGTGTTTCTTTTTAAACAGTGACTTTAGAATCCAGAGGTGTTCAGTAAATTCCTGCATGTTTGATAGAAAGGGTGTAAAACCCCTCAAGGCTTTGTATATTTTAAAATCTGCCATGTGGTTCAGTGATTTGAATGTATGGCTTGAAATATCAAGGGGGTCATAAACAAAATCTGAAATAATAACACAGATTAACTTGTAGTTCTTAAAATATCATTGCTGTCGGGCTTGCTGTGTAGAGTGTCTTTGATAAGAATTTTAATATAGTAAGGAAAAAGGTTTCATCAAGTTCTGTGGCAGACTTGAGTGTAACATAAGTAGGGTTTTTTCCTGTTGTTGCTTGCATTAGTTGTTGGGGTGAGAATTTTTTGTTGTCTGGCAGGTAATGATTAGTTGGGTATTAAGCTTTTATTATTATACATATAGAAAGCAAACATCCTTGCAAAAAAAAGCTTATTTTTTAAGAGTATTAATTCAAATGGGTAGCAGTTTAGGGCAGTGCTAGAGCTTCAGTGACACCAGGAGAAAATATTTTTCTCTTCCAGGCTCTTCTTTAAGGTTGTTTTCACATGATCTGTGTTCCTGATGGGAAACAAACCTGTACTTAAGATTTGGTTTTTCTGTGTACTCCTGCATGCTAATGAAGGTACTTCCAGTTGTGTGATCTTGCCCAAAGACAAAACAGGAAAATTTCCTGTAGTTGTTTTAGAAGAGATGAAGCAGCCAAATGTTGGTGAAAGTGGAGGTGGCAGCAAAAAGAACCCCTGAAATAGGACAGCCAAGATCTTAGATTTGTTGTAGATTTATCCCTGATTATACAGGACAAAGATCCTTGGGAGAGAGGAGATGGAAACAAGGTGTGGAAGGTTTCTGTTAACACCTGAGCAGCTGTCTTGGCCCTATCAGCCTTTTCTAGTTAACTTAAAGGAATTGCGTGTCTCTACCCAGCCTGCAAAGCAAGCTGTCATTAGCTAGAACTACTGAAGCAATTGTTTGCGTGCAGAAAATAGTCTGTGTCTCCCTGAGAAGTAGCAATTCTCTTTTTATCTGAGAGCATGAATAAAAGCTGTGCTAAAATCAGAATTTGGAACCAATCCTGGGTATCAGAATATTGCAAATCTCTCATGGTCTCCTCTGTTGTGGTCTTTTGTTTGTCTTAATTCTTTCTTCAAGAAGTTGTAGTAACATTTGTTGTTACTACATGGTTGTATGAACCTGTGACAGTGGTACTACAACCCTGCTTAAATGTCTGTTCCTTTTCTTCAGATTTCTTCTGCACTGAAGAATCACTCTTAGCTTTTCTCAATGAAATAATGTGACATTATTAGTACAGCATCAAAGTGATTGGTTTTGTTCATGCAGGTGTCAAAGAAGTGAAGAGATTAGCTTCATCGTAAATCATTAACTTACCTTTCACATACTAAATGTGCATCTTACTGCTGTACTTTTTATTAATTTATGCTTAATATTAAAAACAACTGTTACGGCAGGATAGTTTCCAAATGCTGTGGATATTGAGGCAGCTCCTGTTCTGCCAGGCCTGTTTTTTCTGACTTGTTGGTGTTATTAAGGGTTTTGAGCACACATTTTCTCTCTAGTGTTTTTGCACGCTTTGCTCAGTGAGAAGGGATTGCCACTCAGTGTTTCTGCTGGTTTCATAAGCAGTCAGCAATGTGATGGCAGTTGTTGTAAGGCCAGGACTGGTGAGTTACTGTGAAGGAAGCTGGTATCAATTCTGCATTCCTTAGATAGTTTGTTGCAGTTTAAAGTTGGATTTGTGGTAAGAAATGTTCCTGTTTAGCAGTTTAGAGACAAACGTCAGATTTGAGTGTGGCTTTGAGTATTTGTTTTGAGGTTATTTCATGCGTGGAAAAGACTGAGATCGATGCCCCAAACGAAGCCAGTCTGGTGTTCCAGCATCTGCTGGAGTGATCAGCACTGTACGAACTTGCAGTGCTGCCCAGGAACACTGACATCTGTGGACGGATGGGCAGTGGCACCCCTGTGAGCTTCCAGTGGCTGTGAGGATGTGTGTGAGGAAAATGTAGCAGTAAATGGCACTGGGGGGTGTGAGGTTCGCTGTGTAAATGTCAGGTGCAGTTCCCTTTCCTGAAGAATGACTTTGCTTCGGAAAGTGACAGGGACATTGTGACATTGCTGTGAGCAACTTGCCGCTCTCACCCCTTTGTTTGCCCAGTGCATCTCTACTGGTGGCTGCCTTGGAAAGGGAAAGACTTGCCTGCTGTTCATAGGAGAAGTAAGAACCATAGGGAAAATAAAGCTGGAAAAAAGGGTTTCCAGAAGAGGCTCAGTCACAGCTGCATCACTGTGACAGGTGTTGGGAAATGCTTCATGGTGCAAATTCCATCTTTACCCAATCCCTCCAATGAACTTGTCTGAGAACTTCGATTCTTTCTCAGCCATAGGAGAGGATTTTAGATGGGATGCCAATTACATGGGAAATCATTTGTAGTGCACTTTGGTCTCTATTCATGTTGATTTTGTTTACAAATACGATTTTCTGGTGTTCATTCATGGTCATTGAACTAAATCTTGGCATATCACTGCAGCTTACTCACACCCTGCGCTTGAAAAGGCCCGAGATTTATGGGGATGTGTTTAAATGCAGTTAAAGCTCTTTTCTTACAGGGGAATTTTGCTTACATTTTGATTTTGAAAAATTAACCATCTTAGTCTCTGACGGTATTTATACTTCTTTTGACAGTAATCCAGTCCCTCATAGCACTGGTGAATGATCCACAGCCCGAGCACCCCCTCCGGGCTGACCTAGCTGAAGAATACTCTAAGGACCGTAAAAAATTCTGTAAGAACGCTGAAGAGTTTACAAAGAAATATGGTGAAAAGCGACCAGTGGACTAAAATCTGACACAAGTGCTGTCAGCAACCTATGATAGAAGATCGGAGCAGTGCATTTGAGACACCCCGTAAAGCAGGACTCTATGGAAAATTGACAAGTGCCACCTTTCGGTGTGAACTTGTTGCTGTTACTAACTTTCTACAGTTTTCTTAATCAAAAGTGGGCTAGGTAACCTGTAAAGAAAGGATTAAAATTTAAAATGTTCTAGTTCTGCTTTCTTTGTTTAAAAATCACTGCTTCAATATACTTTAAAGTATGCTGTTTTCTTTTTCTTGTCAGAATTTATCAAAAATATCTTAGACTTATATTCTGCCCTTAAATTGAAAAGGTTGTGGCTGTCATTTCTTATTTTTCCTTGCAGTTCCCACTATCTTGAGTTCATTCATTGAATTTTAACTCCCTCCTCAAAGTGATGTCTTAGGAAAAATATCCCAGTTCTGGCAGAAAATGATTGAGTGTTTGGCAGTTTCGTTTACTTTTCTTTCTAGATGTTGCACTGTGCTTTGTGGGACTTGTTGCAAGTTCCCCTGAACTTCAGTTTGTAACATAATAAACAAAACCCAACCCCACAAAACCAATCAGAAATAATGTCTGGGTCTGATGTAAATCTGGCCAATGTCTATTAAACGGGGAAACCCAAGTTTTTGTGTGCGTCATTGAATTAGAATATGGCTTATGTTCTGCTTTTGGAAAACTTTGGAAAAAAAAATCTGTAGCAAACAAGTAGTGGAATGTGATTGCAAACTTCCTTCACTTTTATCTTTAATACCTATGCAGAGTAGCGGGAAACGTGCACAGAACAACATTGCAACCAGTCCAGGAGAGTTCCACAAATTGGGGACCAAGAGGTACCAAAGTGACAAACTGTCTTTTGAGTTTAAAATCGTTATTTTGGAAACGTTAATTTTGAATTCAAGAACTAAATCTGGCAGCACTGCTGTCCTCTCTGAACGTTTTCCCTCAGAATGCATCAGGAGCATCTGTGTTTGTGGGATGGCCCCACAGCCGTTCCCAGCCCCGGCGCCTCTGCGAGGCCAGGCCTGAGCAATAAGGTGTGACAGAGTGTGCTTGGCTGCTGCTGCTGCTGTGCTCCAGCACACGGGCAGGGGATTCAGTGAGTGTTCGGTGTCACTGGAGCTTCATCAGGCTGCCCCGGGGCACTCCTGCGCATGCTGAAGGAAGGGAGCCCTTTCGTTCAGAGCTGAGCATCCTTTGCCGTGTCTCTGCTGCTTCTGCTGCCTTTCCTCCCCAGCCCAGAGTGTGATCGTAGCTCCACAGTTAAACTGCCACACAGTCAACCTGCTGTCTCCCCTTCTCCAGCTGGGGTCTGCTACTGAGTGAATGGATTATTTCCAGAAATCCATCAGTATCTGGGAGCACATATCATTTTGATGTGCAGGAAGCTGAGTTAAAAAACCCCTGACACCTGGGTGGTTGCCTGTACTCCTAAATTCAGTTTTAATACAGCCTCTGCCTTTGCAACCTTTCAGAACTAGTGTGTCGAGCGGTAGGTCTCTCTCAGTTTTAATGTCTTGTGTATTTGCTATTTCCTCATTCATCCCTCTCCTCCGGCTTTCACTTCCGATTTAGTGTAAACAATGACAGCCCAGTACCTCACCTCTGTTGAAAGTAAATTTTTTTATAAGTTAGGGAGCTAAGAAATTTTATGTTTAAGTGTTCTTAGACAGATTCTTTGGCAGGTAAATAAAGTTAAACCACATTCACCTTATTTACGGAAACTTGCATTTCCTAAGTGTTTTCAGGCTTGTGAGAGCACTATTACCAAATTTTCACATCTTTGTGTCTTCATTTGCAGAAAGTTGGTACTGATTTTGTTTCGTTCACGCTCACTCGGATTCATAATAAAATAATGCCAAATTATCTGTCAAACCGAAGTGTGTAACTTCTGCATCACCTGAGTCACTGTACCTTTGATCATGTCTGTTGGCATGGAAACTTACCATTCTCTAAATTTTATTTGAAACAAACTGTAGCACTAGTTTGCTGCCCTCGTTGCTACTCAATAGTTACTCTGTGGTTGTAAAGCCTCTCAGGTCAAAGACTGCGCCTGTCTGCCTTGCTGTGATCAGATGCCTGGGGAGGGATGGAAGGGCTGTGTGATTCCAGGAACTCCGGCCGAGCCGCGCAGCGCCACACCAGCCGCTCCCGTTCCAGCTGCAGAGGTCACACAGAAGACAGATCTCGCTATCAGTTCTCTTGGTGTGTTCTTCATAGTCCAATTGCTAAACTGTGAGACATGTAAACAAAGTGCTGGCGCGTGTCTGGGGCAGCCTCTGAACAAAGGGATCCAGCACCTGTGTGGCTGAAGGCTGAGAAGAAATCCAAGTGCGAAGTCCTATGATAACTCAGGAAATCAAGCTCTTGTTCTCTCTGGTTCCCTAAGCCATGCTGAATTGTAAACGTGCAGTTGAACATCCACAATAAAAGCAGCGCACTGGTGAAACTACACCCAGGAGTACTGGTATAGGCTTTCTGCAAGTCCATTCTGCTACCCTAATAAAAATTGCTCTCAAAGGCTTTGTGGCATGGTTTTATTTTCACAGAGGTCTGGGAGTTAACTGGGATTGTAGTAGTGTTTTTAATTTGAACTTGGGTTGTCTTTAAAGCTTGCACAGAACTACTGAGAAATTTCCTTATCTCCCTATATTTTATGCAGTTGAAAGGTTCCCTGTTGAGTAGTCTTTTAGTAGTTCTTTATTAATTTCTCTAATTAAACGGAAATTTGGGTTTTAATGCTCTTCATTTAAAAATATGGAATTGACAAAACCCATTTTTTGTTCACAGTACAGCACTCGGGTAAGGCTGCCCTCGTGTCTTCTGTGCTAAGCTGCCAGGAAATGCATCCAAAATTCCACACATGTGTAACGTCCTGATGGGTGTGACCAGAGCCAGTCAACGCTTAGAACTTGGAGCAATTTAAATGTTTATAGTAAGGTTTAAAAGTATAGGAATGTGGTGATAATTGCATAAGCATGGAGCTCTTCGTTCCGGCACCGCTGCAGAGCGGCCGGCGGGCGCGGGGTGGCGCTGGCGGGTGCGAGCGCTCCGGGCGCGGGTCTGTCCCGCTCTCCCCCGCAGCAGCGCCGGGAGCGGCTCCGGGGCCGGGCATCCCCAGCGGTAACACCTGCCCTGCTCTGCCCCGGCCCCGGCTCAGGCAGCTCAGTCATCTTCTATAACATAGGAAAGAATCGGGAAAAATTTTCTACAGCATCCTTGATGTTTTTCCTATTTGTACAGGACAAAAACTTCCTCAGACATGTTATAGGAAAAGTCAGACAGTTCCCATTAATGATAGAAAGGGAGGCCCTTCCGGCAGTGTGGGAGCAGACAGGTGAGTGGGTTCAGTTCACTCACTAGATGTAACTAAACCCAAAAGCCTCCTGAAGCTTTGCGATAGAAAAGGCCTGAGTTTATTGTTCATTTAAAAGAATGATGATGATACTGACATTTTTAATACTAAAAAACACGGTTAACAAACTGATCATGTTAAATAGATCATTCTTGTGCAGAGAATGAGTATAAACAATCTAAAGTAATTTTTCCCCCTGTGAAAGTCCTACAGGAATGACAGGGCTGCAGTTAACACATCAGCATTACTGGGGCTTGTTGGAGTTCGAATGCTCTGGTGACAAGAATAAAAGGGATGAATACAGGGACCCCCTCCACTCGCAGCCATGCTTATGGCTGGCACAGCTCGTGGTTGTCCTGAGGGGCAGTGGGTGGTGCAGGACCAGTTGCTGCTGCCCTCACACACAGCAGTTACTGAAATAGCAGATGGGTCAACAGTTGCTGCTCCTGCAAAGTCATCCAAAAAAGCCTCTCCAACAGGGCTTCGGCTGATGTTACTTTCCTGGTGGGGCTTAATGCCAAGAGGCAATGTAACCAGGCAGAGACACAATTCCTGTCGGTGAGGTGGCTCCTGGGAGGTGGCTGCAGACCCCCCCTGGGCCATGTGTGACCCAACTGCTCCAACCAGAGGAAGACTCTGAGGGTGACATGTCCCTGCACCCCTCGCCATTGGTGAGCAGGTACGAGTTGGGGGGCAGGGACTGGCTGCTTTCAGAAAACCAAATGCTGAAGGTGTCTAGGCCCCTGTGGGTGACCTACACTGAGTGGCTGCTCCCAACCAGCACCCGCTCCCCAGCACGTTTCTTGTTTTGCCATTAATCTGAAAGGAGAAAGGATCAGACTCCTCAGGGTGCTGTGCTGCAGTGTCTCACAGCCAAGTGTCTCCATGCTGCTCCTTTGCTGGCAGGAGCTGAGCCCTGGGAGCGTGTACTGCACTGCGGCAATGTGGACGGGGTGTCACAAAAGGAGTTTGGCACATTCAGAGCTGACGCTGTGGCCTTAAAACGGGCAGCTGGGGCTCTGGGGCACTACCTGGAGCTGCTCACAGGGTGGTGGTGTCCATTCCCAGGCTGTTCACAGCTCCTGTGAGCTGTACTAGGGCCTGTGACACTGGTAACAGTGATCTGGACATTAGCAACTGCCTGTCTTCAGTGGATGGATGGATGGATGGATGGATGGATGGATGGATGGATGGATGGATGGATGGATGGATGGATGGATGGATGGATGGATGGATGGATGGATGGATGGGTGTCTGCTCATTTATTTAAAGATCTTTGAATGAACACAGCTGAATGTTCCTGCTTTTGTAATGGCTCTGCAGCTCTGGCTTAATTAATGTCTGGAGTTCATGGAGGCGTTCCCAGGACTGTGAGAAATCATCTGGTCCTTCCCCACAGCCGCCGACGGGTGGGACACTGGGGTAGCCCGGGTGCACCATCAGTTCAATTGTCACTGTCCTGCTGTGCGGTGCCTTGGCCGTGAGCCCCAGGATGGCGCTGTCGATGGCGCTGCGGATGCTGCTGACAGACATGTTCCTGCCCATGGTGCTCAGGCCTATGTAAATGTCTGGCCACCTGGAGCCAGAGGGGGGAACACTGGTGTTAATGCTAAAGAGGCAGGAAGAGAATTGTGTTACATCCAGTGGATTAGGAATCAAAATTTACCTAAAATTTAAGATAGAAAAGGGGGAGGAGGTTTTTTAAAACTTTTAACTATAAACAAAAGTAAAACCAGAACTTTTCCTGATTGAAACCAGGATCCTATTTCAAGCAGGAGTTCTGCAGGGACAGCAAGGCCCAGCACAGCCCCAGCACTGCTGCTGGGACAGTATTGACATGCACCGTGTCACAGCACACGTGGTGTTTGGCATCTATGAGCTTACAGGTGCATTTCATTTTCCCAAAAGGGAAGAGCAGCCTAAAGTGAGAAATGCCACACTATCAAAACAACGTAAGCCTGAAAAATAACCCTCAGCTAAGTAGAAACAAAAGTGACTGAAATAAAATAGCACCCAGCCAGGTAAAGAAGCGTTCTACCAGAATGTATCGAAGAGCCATAATAACTGGACAAAATGTTACTCCTAGAGGACACCACCTACACACTGTTTCTTAGTAGCTTCACACAATTCTTTGTTCCAGTCTGGCTGCAAGTGTCAGTTCTAAGAGGTCTGGACAAGTCCAAGAGAGCTGAGTCAGCGCATGTGAGGGCAGAATGAGAACGTTTTTGGAAGAAATCGAGGCTGGAGTCTTTACCTGAATGATCACAAAAGAGCCCAGCTCGACTCTTCTTGAGAAGGGAGAAATGCCAGCCTGCTGCTGGTGTTCAGAACAACTGATACCAAAAAAAAAAAAATAATAATAATGCCAGAAAACAACGTTTCCAGTGGACTGAGGAAGTTATGACATCTGCTCCAAAGGAGAAGTGACTGCAAGGGTCTCTAGTGAAAGGCCTTTAATCCATAAAACACTGTCTAAGCTTTTAAGAGAAGGATTTTACTGGGGGAAAGGCTGAGCTTTCCGGGTTTGGCCCCTGAGGTGCAGGACTCTGACAAAGCTGTTTGCTTAGAGCGGGGATCACCAGCTGTGGTACTGCCAGCTCTCAGAGCTTCTTGCTTCCCCTTAACAAATACTTGCTTCGAGTTAATCTCTTTCCTGCTACTTAAAACCCTTTCTCTACTATGAGAGGAAGATGAAAATTTAGTTCTTGAAAACTTTCCCTAGATAATACTTTTAAAATTCCAGTGTTGATGCAGCGTTTCTCCTGACATTCCAGATGCCAGGCTGATGCAGCTTCACTAGAAAGGCTGAGAAGCATACCCTGGAAAGAACATTCCCTTTCAAGTGGAAGTGACTCATCTCTGTTCAAACAAAACTTCCTAAGCCCTTGTGCCCCTGGCACTTTTTTGCTCCTCCTGAACCCTTCTCTAAGTCCTAAGAGGAAAGAGAAAGGTGGTGTTCCATTTTTGAAAGACACTATCAGGAACTGATAAAATCTTAATGTTTTACTACAAAAAAAGGATGAGTAATACCTGTCTTACCTTATTCCATGCTTTGTAAACACATCCACTGTGTTAAAAGAATCTTCTTCTACTCCCAGGTAAAAGTCCATCAGGGATGGTGGAATCCAGTCACAGTTATGAAGGCCTGGCTCTATTGGGACGCGTGTGTACTGAATCCCATATTCCTCTAACACCTCTGCAAATACATGCCTGACCTCTGTAAGTAAAAAGAAGAGACTGCAGTCAGGAGTTGGATAACCAGCTTCTTGTGTCCCCTGCAAGCTGTTAGCAGAGGGGCTTCTTTCTTTTCTGTGTTTAAGAAAATAAAATTCCATTTGGTTTTTCTTCTGCTGAAATCCATCTGTATGGGAGTCACCTTCTATACTGGAAACATTTCTCCCTGAACTTCTGCTGTAGGTGCCTTGTCATTCTTCCTTTCAGCACTGAGCCTTTAGTCCAGCCCCCCTTCTAAGTGAGTGACTCTGGTCTTAGAGTGCACAGTCGGGAACAAGTTCTTCATCAAGTCCTTGTACAGCCAGAGCAATGTTATCCAGAGGCAGTTAGTACTGGAGTGGGGAAACCTGGATTGTTTGCCCACTCCGTTTTCCATCTGTGTACCACAATGACTTTATTTGCAAAACAAGGACAAAAGATCCTTGATCATCTCTAAAGCTGAGAACTCAGGCAGGGACTGGGGTGGGAACACGACGGACAGGATGGAGTTCTTGTAGCATCTGAAAGAGCCACCAGCTATTGCACGCTCCAACATTCCAGTTTAAGCTGGCCAGTCTGCTGCTGGCTTTGGTCTGCCTCCTTTGGTGTGGGTGAGAACATGGAATAAGGATGCTGAGGACAATTATTGTTCCTTGAAGGAAAAGGTGTAACCTGGGCCATTTGTGCCATTAATGCCCTGGTGCTGCTATGGGAAGACCCAGGGCTCCGAGCAGAGAGTTTGGGTCTGGACAGGACTGTGGGGTCAGGTGGGAACATTCAAACTGCAAGTGCCAGCAGGTGTCTCATGGTGGGGTTTATTGCCCATACAGGCAGCTGTGGCAGGGGGAGGCCCCTCTTAGCCGACCCTCTCACCTGCTTGGTGCTGGGAGGATTTCCTTCTTACCTGGGAGAACATGGACGTGCTGGTGCCCATCCATGTGAGGAGGTAGGTGACCTGTCAGCTCATGGAACAGCTCCACCTGGGCCTTTAGCTCCTGCTTCACCTGTGCAGCAGAAAACGGTCAGAGCAAGCCCTGGCAGAGGCTGAGAGCAGGGGAGCGATGGGGCTGCTGGGACCTCACGGGGCAGGAGTCAGGCCCTGGCTCTGGGAAGCACCAGGTGCTGTGGTTGTACAGGGATGTGCAGCACTGCTGGGCTGCCCAGAGCCTCCCCTGGGCATGGGGCTCTTTGTAGTACTGCTTGTGGGGATGGTGCTGGTACTGGGATGTTCTAAACACACAGGACACTTGAACACCGATATCTGTGTAAAATTAATGCAGTTTTGATCACCTGAACACATTCATCCTTGCTCATGGGGCAAAACCAGCCATCTCCCTAGAGAACCAAAACCTCTCACAAGCTGATGAAAAGCCTGGTGCCTACTTACGACTTTTCTGTAATTTGCTCTTTACTGATCTCTAGGTTCTTTATAAATACCTGTTCCAATGCCCCTTCTGCCTCCTCAGACAAATAGTTAACAGGGTATACAGGCACTGAATCAGGGAGGAATGTGTTCTCAAAGGCTGCAGAGCCTTTGGCAGAATGAGGCCCAGGACCTAAAAACCAGCTCAAAATCCTGCACAGGCAGGATTCATCTCTAAGCCTACTCACAGCTGGGATCTGGGAAAGGTCCTCAGCTGTTCTATGCTGAGATAAATGCAGGCTGATTTGTATCAGGAAGGCAAGTTGTACAGCTGTATGTGGCTTTCTCCTACCTCTGACATATTCAGGAGACCTTTTGATAGAGCTGTTCTGAATCCCATTTTTCCATGGAAGAATCCATCTTGGTTGAGCAGAGAAGAGTTCGACTTGAGCACCTCACATACAGGGGAGCCCTCGGAGAGGTTGGCATGCAGGCCTATTGGGATGTTGTGTCTGTAACAGAATGAAATATCTGCTAAGCTTTGCACCTCCCTTGCTGTGGTCAAAGAGGGGGAGATTTAAGTGTAAGAACTAGGCTGATCTTAGAGGTGTTGCTGTACTCACTGGAGTACATCTTTGTATCTCTGCTTTGCCAGAAAGGATAGCAGAGTGACCCCAGCAGGTCACTGACCCAGAGCAGGACATCTCCAGGTAACCACCCTGTGCACTCTGCCCAGGGCCAGCCTGTGAGTGTCCCCAGACCCTGCTCCCACCCTGGCTCACAGCACGAGGTACCTTGGGCTAAATGCTGTGACTGCACTCCAGTAACTGCAGTCACTGGTAACTAACTGAAAAATCCAGACCTTGCAGCCTTTTCTCAAGCACTTCATTAGCCCTTGCTAGGTCTCCCCTTGAGCTGTTCACCCCGTTAAAGATGATACATTAATGAGATATTTGAGTTTTACTTGATGACTCCTAAAGCTGCCCTTACATAGAATCCAGTCATTTATATATAAACAGTGCCCAAGGAATCTGTTCTGGCAACAGCACAGGCTACAGGTGTAAATACTGTCTGAGTTTAAGGGTTTCCTGGTCCAAGGGGCTGCAGCTGGAATTGCCTGCAGTGGCCAGGCTTCTGTCTACTGGAGCAACCACTCAGTGAGTGACAAGGCTGAGCTGTACAGAGCAGCATCTCCCTGGCACAGCCAAAGAAGGATTAGTGCAAGGAGGCCCACAGTGAAGTGCAGAGCTTTGCTAAGGAATCACAGGGGTATGATTGATTAACCAGTTGCACTCTGTAACATTTAAAGAAAGAAAGGAACTATGGAGCTGGTGTGGCTGCAGAGCTGCCCTCAGCCACAGGGCTTAGCAGGGTGTTGGTGTTTCCTTCTTGGTCTGTGCTGCGGATTCCCCTATGAGAACAGGACTTGTGCGTGCTTGGATTTGTGCTGGGTCTCATTAGCATTTCTGGAAATCCTCAGAATCAGTAGCCAAAATGATGCTTTGAAACTTTTTCCAAGACAACCCGTGGCCTCTGGCTGACCCAGTGAGTGGATGACATTTCTGCAATGTTCTGTCTGTGCTGCCCAGTCTGAGTCATGGTGCAGAGTGAATTTCAAGGCAACAAGTCTGTGATGCTTTCAATCCTTCTGGGAACTTCTGCGTGGAGTTCCTAAAACTAGGTGTGGTCTGTCCCTGGTACAGCCCTTGTACCACAAGGAGAAAACAAAAACAATCTCCATTCAGGCAAAGTGTGGAAAACTGAGATCTTCCCCTGATGTCTGAAGCTGACTGGTGGAGCACCAACTCACTGGAGACAGGACTGTGGATGGATTGGACCAAGTCAGAGTCATTTATCTCCTTCAGGTCCTAAGGCTTTGGCCCTTGCAGGACTGAAAGCCTTTTTTTCCTGGCTCTTCCATGTCTTGATCCAGGTAGCTGGTGCAGTCAGTTGCTAGATACTACTTCTCAAGGACAGAAATGTTAGGAATCAAGTTGTATGCACAGCTCTGTGGAGCAAAATGGGTCCAGTGTGTGATTAAGGAGCTTGAATGTTTGTTTAATGGAGCAAAACAGCTTGTGGAGAAAAAGGTCCTCTCTGGCTTTTCTGATCTGGTGATTTCTGTGCAGCAGGGCCTGGTTGTTTCACTGATGGTAAATGTTCATCACAGCTGGGGTCTGAGCACACGTGCACACCAACTCCTGGCTAACACAAGAAGTGGAAGGTGTGTCACTGGGGGTGACAGGCTGCAGGGCAGGGCAGGAGACAGCTACAGTGCAGAAGGGGTGCTGTGGCAGGAGAGCTTCCCCTCCATCCTGTGACCTGCTGGGCACCCTGCATGAGCCCAGACAGAGGAGTAGCCTGTGGTTTTGTTTTGGTTTTCTTTTAGAAGTCCACTCCAGATTCTTTATCGTGTCTCTGGGAAGCTCTTGACTGCATCAGCTGGAGTACTACTTGTACCTCAGCCAGTGCTGTTTGCAAGAAAAAAAGGATTCATGTGTTACCATGAATCAGCAGATGGACTTTTTCTGTTGAGTACTCTCTTTCTCATGTGTTGTGGGAGGGCAAGAAATGAACAGCTGAGCCTCTCAGTGTTGTCTCCCAGAAGCATCAAATGAACTGCCTCCAATTGTGCAATGCCTCAAATGCTGCGAGGGAAGCTATTTCCAGGAGAAGGCAAGTCCTTCTGACAGGTGTGAGACACCAAGGAGCCAAGGGCTGCACTGGGGAACATGAGAGCAGCTCCTCGCCAGAGCCAAACCCAGCCCCAGAGCTGGGGAATGTGCAGAATGTGGAAGTGCAGAGAGAGCTGGCCTTGTCCTCGGGTAAGAGGAGACCCTGACTGTAACATTAGAGCATGTTTCAGAGCTCTGCCTAACACCAGCTGAACGTCTTAATAGTTTTCTCATGGAGTCAGTCCTGGCTTGACAGACTGCGCATGCTGAGGCGTCTGGAGAGGAATTGCTCGTGTTTAATGGCTCTGAGAGACAGCACTGAAAACAAAACTCAAAATGCCACGCATGAGAAACTTGTTTAGAAATATTCATCTGTGGGAAGTGCACAGAGGAAGGCATGGGGGAAGGTTGTAAGGATATGGAAAGGAGGACAGTTCAGTGGGTACAGCAGAGTTCTACTGCAAGCTAGCAGGGAGAAAAGTCAGGGTGCAGGAATATCCTGAAAGAGCCCATTTTTCAGAGTGCATATGATTGTTTCTGCTACAGAAATATACTGTGTAGTTGCCCATATCTTTCAAAAGACTGTAAAATATCTGCTAATTTGTTGGCTGAAATAGTGAAGCAGAGACCAGCAGCTCAAGCAGCTTATATAGCATGTGATGCTGCCCTGGGACCAGAGCTCAGCTGTTGTGGGTTTGGCCTCATCCCCACTCCACTACCCAAGCCCTTTCCAGATGGGACAGGGTGAGCCCTGCTGGTCACTGCTGGTCATTAACTGCTAATTGCTCACACGAGATGCAAAATAAAAGGATTGGCATTGGGCTTCAGGCAACAGCTTCGTTTCTGCATACAGCTACCGTTGTCAAAACTATATGAAGAATCTACTTGGTGTCTCTAAATTCTTTTTGGTGACTCTTTTAAGCTGCAGTGACCCTTCCAGTCTGTTTGGGGAGGCCCTGTCTGTGTTTGCAAATCTGTCCCAGCACCCCAGGGAGTGCAGAGATGTGAAGCAGGGTTTAGCACAGGGGTTCATCTCACTCCTGCTAAAGCCACAGGACAGTGGCTACAGGTGTGTGCTCCTACAGCAGGAGAAGCATTAGACTGAGCTGCCTGGGAGCCTGTGGAGAAGAGCTTCAGGCCACTGAGGTTAATCCACGGTGAGCTGTTTGCACTGAAAGTTGGCTGTTACCTGTGTGGTTCTCTTCTCAGCATCCCCTGTAGAGGTGGGGGGAAAAAAAGGAGAGGCTTGTGCAGGAGGAAATATCCTTACAATAAGTGCTACAAGGAGAAGGAAGGAATTCACCCTGGAAAGATTTCTGAGTCAGCAGGCCCAGTCCAGTTATCAAAGAGAGAGGAAATACAAGCAGTTAAACTGCTTAAACTGCTTCCTTTTCAAGTAGTTGCTTGTTTTGCCACATGAGTGCTCTGAACAAATGTCTCTGCTGAGGCAATGTGCAGCTGCAATCCCTGTTCATTCACATCCTTGGCAGCAAAGGGACCCTGGAGATGGTTACTGCACTGAGTCACTCTGAGTTTGGTGGATGAGTAACAGTGTCCTGGTCCTGCCTGGCCATGCCATGGGGTTCTGTGTATTCCTGGGAGCAGTTGCAATGGCTGTGGGAATTATGAGATTTACCAAGCACAGTCCCAACTGCCTTGCTGAAGGCTCCAGGCTCTGGCATAAGCATGGCACTTTACCCTTTCCCTTCATGGGTAAACAGATCCCACCTTCAACATCCTATTTGTATCATCCAGGAAATTGCTGATCATCAGGTTTCAGCCCAAGTGTGACCCAAGTCAGAGCCTCGTGTAAATATCTGTATCTAAACCTCCCGCTTCAGTGAACACCCAAGTGTCTGAAGCCAGACAAAGCAGGGCTTTGAGCAAATGTGCACTTCTTGGTTTGCTCATGTTGGCATTTGCATACTTCCTCACACAGGCTTTTACCATTCAGTAATATCTGTCTTTCAGCAAATAGCATCTTTTCTTGCTCTATTACTGCTAAGAACGTATTTCTTCTGCCAGAAACGCTCTAAAGCCTCTGCAGTGTTAAGAACTGGTGCTGTAACAGAGCTTAGGGACCTGAGTTTCTGTTGTAATTACATCTTTGTATCAAGTGCAGCTCCTGTGTCTGTAGTCTTACGTCAGTAAAATGGGCTGTTGCCAGTAAAGTCAATATGATCTGGGATTCTAGTGTCAGGCTTCAGATTGGGTCACACCCCTATCCAAACAGTTCAGCAATGGAACTGTCTGCTGTGTGACTAACAGTCACACAAAAGGGTGATGAGAAAGCATGAGAGGTTTCTAAATTAGTCAGATGTTGACTGGGAGGGTCAGAATTAAGTCACTATTTACACACACATTTTGCAATTAGTGTTGATGGGAAAGGAAGTGAAAACATAGACAGCAATTAAATGTGGCTTTGTTAGATTCTTCTTTTAAATGTACCCAGATGTTGTGGGGGCTTCAGCTGATGTTCAGTATTTAAACTGCAAAAAAAATACCCAGGAAGATTGAGATTGTGTTCTAAAATATGTCACTTTTCATAAGCTATTTGGACACAAACAAATGGGAAAGGGTCCTAAGGCTCAGTGACACCTGAGCTGTTTGATATAAAGGGAAGGGGTGGGGGGATATGGCAGCAAACTGTCTTAAGTGTCTTTATTTCTATCTGCATCTTTCTAAGGAAAAATTAAGGCATCCCTTCATTTCAGGTTACAAAATAACCCTTCCAGTTTCCGGGAAAGGCTCTGGAATAATCACCAGGAAGTCTGTCTGACTTCAAGGTAGGGCCTGTTAAGCAGAAAATTGAGATTACATTATATGGATAAGCAGGAAATCACAGTCAGTCAAGACCCCATAAAGAGAAAAGTTTTGAGTTACTGAAAAAACCCTCAACCCACAATGGCAGTCTGTTCTCCCACCTGCTGCTCTGGTTATGTTCTGCTCTGGCAGATGCTATCAATAGGTTTGTCATTTGGTGATGGATCAGGCCTCTGCTGAAACTTTTCTGTTGCCAGAAATGAGTGTGCCCCTTCTTTCAGCCCAGTTGTGACAGTGAACGAGGAAAGCCCAAGATCCTGAGCCTGGATGTTAAGGAACGTGTATTTTTTACGCCTGGTTCTGCTGTTCTGCAGTTGGCTTGTGTTAGAGCTGATACAAAGATCTGCTGACTATCATCACATATTTGCCAAGGCTTCTAATCAAGAGTCGGGGCAACAGATGGTATACCCAGAAACTACAGAATTATTGTGGAAATGAAAGGAAGAAAGACATTTCAGAGGAACTGTGCTCCTTTCTGAAGGATGCTGAATCCTAACATTGTAGGGCAGCTTGAGGTGCTTAGGAAGGAAAAGTTGTCTACTTATTAATTAGCTCTGCATGTGTCCAATTAACTGAAAACCAGGTGAGGAGTGAGAGCTTAAGACTTGCACTGACAAGCAATCAAGTCATAGACAGTTTATCAAGCAGCCATAGAAGCAGTCCATCACTCTGACAAACCTGGCACCATGTGTATGAAAGACCAAATTCCACAGCACTGGAACGTGCTCCAGGAAAGGACAAGCTACTTGCTTCAAGCCTCTTCTCTCAGCTGGGAATACATCCACTCTTCCTGCTTATGCCACTGGTCAAGGCTGAATGGGGGAAGAAAAACATGGGGAAAAAAAAAAAAAGGTGCAGACTTCCATCCCATAAAATAAAAAGCCTCAATATTTACAGTGGGATGGGAGATGACACCAAGCAGGGGAAAGAGGGAATAATATTGGCAAGGCAGTCAAGCAAGTGATGCTTTCCCATTTTTGCACCACAAGATGAGGAGGACTCAATGACATTTCTAGTAAGTCTGACCTATTTGTCATCTGTGTAGAAAGAGTTGGCGTCAGCCTTTGTAACATGAACAAATATCTCAGGGGTGACACGAGTTTGTTTACACACACAGGTGCCAATTAGCAGCAGCTGAAGGGCTTGCATTAGAACATGAGGAACCCTCTTCTCCACACCTGCTAATGCTCCCCACATGTCTGGGTAGGGCTGAACACACCTGCAGAGAGTTACACAAATGAGGAACTGTAGAACCTGGACTGCTGATCTTCAGTGCTGACAGATGTTCCCAAACTTACCCTGCTTATATGCTCAGAAATAGATTTAAATACATTTCATTCACATTGACAATTCAAAATTGTCATTCTGCTCCACTCCCCCCACCAAAAAAACCCTCAAATTGTAGCAGCAGGCTGCAGCCTCTGCTGTCCCCTGCCCTCCAACCTGGCTTTTCACACCCGTATCAGCTGCCAGCACAAGTGTCATGACCTGGATTCAAAGATGCTTTTTAAACCCCTGATTACATGGCCTACTTCCTGGTTATGGAAATGAGGCCAGGTGGATTCTATTTTAAAAGCCTGCTAAAGACCGTGGCTGAAATTGCTGACAACATTACCAGACCACTGGGGCTTAAAGGGTTTCACAGTGTCTGAGAGATGTGCTGGCTTTCCCTGTGTTTTCTGTTTGATTTACTAATAGGATTGTAGGAATCTCAGTGGTGTTGTGCCCCTCCCCTTCTCATTCCCAGGCAGTTCCTCCCTCGATGTTTGTGTGGAATCTCTAGCCTTTTTACAGACCAGTTTGCCACTAACACCACTCCCTGGCTTTTCTCCACTACCCTACACCAAAGAAGCTACAAGCAATTTCCAAGTACCCCTAAAACCACAGCAGTGAGGAGAGATCCTCAATGAGAACAAGGACAGCAGGACTCTCATTAAACTCTCCCCCACAGCAGCTGCATTTGAAGCTTAAGGTCTCAGTTTATTTAGTAGCAGTACAGCTCCTTTTCTGCTTTCCTAAATTGTTTCTCAGTTCTGATGTTCTCTCTTTCAGGACATGCTCCTGCTTCCAAGTGCCTGCCCACACCGGAGCTGAAGCATTAGCTGGGTTTTACCTCCTAAATACAAATAATGCTTCCTATCAAAGGATTTGCTGGACTAGTCCGTGAGACTGCCACATAGCATTTGATCTGCTGCAGAGCTAACTGTGCCAGCAGCCTCCGAAGCTGGTGAAGAAGTAAAGGGTGGTAGGTACAAGGTATTGTCCCTTTCTTTATGTATGCATTTTTTACAGATGTGTTTATCAAGCCTAGAATTAATAGAAATACTGACGTGCTTTTTTTAAAAGGTTTATGGGGTGGGGAAAAAAAAAAAAATCAAGGTTTCCACTGCCCAGATTTATAAATAAGCCTTTGCAGAATCACACCTTTCCCTGATTCTGCAATAAGCCTGGCTGACCTTGTGTTCAGCCTGGGTGAAATGGATCAAATTAAATGAGATTTAAAGACTTGTGCTTTTATTCTCTAATAGTTTTAGGGGTAGCAGATTGGTCCGAGTATATGATGTGCACTTTCATTCTGATGACGCATCCTTTAGAAGTACGGAAGGAGAAAGTCTAACAAACCCAAATTCTACTGTCAAGTAGTGGAAGTGGCTTCCTATCCTGAGGGAGAAAAAAGGTGCAGTGGCTAGAGAAAGACCATTATGGGTATTGGTTGGTAGATTACTGGTTTTACTATGAAGAGTCTTAGTAAATGTCTCTGAATACAGTTTTCTTATACCAGCCTGAGCTATGATACAGTGTTTGCTCTGGGGCTACAAAATACTAAATTTTCCAGGCTTGGTTTTTCGTGGAGGCTGTGCACAAAGGAGCTAAAGAAAGTAGCTTACCTCCTTGCCAGTTTGGCTGCATCTGCTGCAGCGCTTCCGTTGACTAGAAGGGACACGTTAGATATCGCACCAGCCAGGAAACAGTCCACGATGCCTTGGTTTCTCCGAGGACAATAGCCAAAGTCATCTCCAGTTACTATTAGCTTCACCTGAAGCATCCTTAGATGTCATCCCTGGCAAAAAAGTAAAGGAGGTGAAATCGGAATACTCGGCAGTCTGCAGATCACAGGCAAACAGGAAAAGACAGGCTTACCGGGGGCGAACCCAACCGTGACTCAGCCCCTGACTAACTCCTCCGGCTCCACCTCAGCCCGCCGCTGTCTCGCAGCTCGCACAGTGGCCGGATTTGCGTGTGGCCGCCGGGCTCACACCGCTCCTGCTGCTGCTCCTGCCTGAGAGCACCAGCCTTGCCCACCCCTGCGGGGGCAAACCCTTGCGTGCGCTTTGTACCTCTGGGGATGAGGAGCGTGCGAAAGGTCAGGGACTTGGTGGGATGATTTAATTGATCGAGGGTGCGTCAGGGGATCAGATTCCATTGCCGGGCACACCCCCGCCCGCGGTGCCCAGTGAAATGGCAGGGGTGCGGATCACCTGAGGCAACCCCGCAGCCGTGACGTCTTTGCGGCCGCCGATCCCCGGCCCCATGCGGCGCGGCCGGAGCGGGTGCCGGCCGTGTCCCCGGGGAGAACCGGGACTACCGGAGCGGCCTCCAGGGGCCCGGCCCT
>VWZT01010544.1:0-16941 GCA_013397055.1 Pachycephala philippinensis | reverse complement strand
AGGGGGTTGGCAGGGAAATGGCGGGGTTGGGCAGGCAGTGAGGGGGGCGGGGAAGGAGGAGGAAGTGGGAGCTTCCCGAGGTTCGTGTCCTTGGTGCAGAGGGAAGCGGCAGGCCAGGGATGGGGTGTAGGGGTGCGCTGGAGACATGGCAGGGAAAGGAGGATGCCGAGGCCTGCGGGACTGGAAGGCGTGTCAGCTGCGCTGGGGGCCCTGGAGTCGGGATGTGGCAGGGGGGCTTTGCCCTCGTCCCTGAGGTAAGCCCTGTTCAGTGTCAAGGGCCTCAGCTGGACCTTCCCAGTGTCTGTTCTGGCAACGAGGGTGTTGGTCTGTTTGGGGACACAAAGACCTTGGTAGTATGTTTGATAAAGGTGGGATGGTGTGAATAGTACCTGTCATGGATCAGATTTTCTTCTTGTGTGTTCACCATGAACTTTGACAGTTTGCATCTGCTAACCCACGCTGTGTTTCGCTGCTTCCGTCTGAAAGATTATTTAGTACCTGCATTCCCTTTGCAGTTGGTAAATGGACTGTGAGAATTAAGCATCTCGTAAACATGAAGGCATGAGAACATTAAAGCAAATTTCTGTAGTTCTCTCATGTCGTTTTGAACTGGGGAGGCGGGATAAGTCTTGTGTCATTTAATTCTATTCAAACAGGAAGTGGGCAGCAGTCAGTGACAGGAGTTGAAGCTTCAGATGATGCCAACAGCTACTGGCGGATCCGTGGGAAGAGTGACAGCAGTTGCCAGCGTGGGACACCAGTGAAATGTGGGCAGGCCATACGACTTACCCACGTTAACACGGGGAAAAATCTACACACTCATCACTTCCCATCACCGCTCTCCAATAACCAAGTGAGTTGGTTTAAATCTTAAGCTTTTGTATAAATAGTGCATGCTGTTGACAATAGTCTCTCCAGCTACTCGTGTTTTTGGAGAATCAGACTTGGGTACCAGCTGCCAGAAGCAGTATGTCTGTGCATATCCAGATTCAAGTATATGCTTTTCTGCATCTTGAAATGGTGTATTTCAGCTCTTGACAGAGGTAAAAATTAGTATGTGCCAGTATTGATATTTCACAGTAGTTTTAACAAAACTGTGGGGTTTTTTTCTGCACCATTGCTACTGGGTAGATTGTTCTGAAATGCTTGGTGTTTTCAAGATGCAGGAGCTTGAGTATCTCCCTCAATATTGTGAAGATTGCTCTAGAGCAAGGCAACTAATCATGTCTTTTAACTCTAGGCATTCCTATGTCTGAGCTCCTTGGTGATCCAATCTCTTAGTCTCAGTTATCTTCTTGCTATCCCTACTTCATTTCACTGTTCTTATTTATCTGTCCTCCTTCCACAGGAAAACTGAATCTGCTCTTGCAATCATATTTGTTTATAATTTTGTACATTTCTAGAAGAGTGTAGTTACTAACTGTAATTCAGCCCCAGTCTTGTCCTTGAACAAATACTTCTCCAAGATTGAAAATCTCTCTTAAATAATGCAGTTGTTGGAAGATTTTTGGTTTTAGTCAGGTCAGTCTTTCATCAGGCCATGTAGATAGGTTGTTGCATTCAAACTTGGAAGATCTGACTCTTTGTGGAGAAGGTTTTTCTTTCACCATGAGTGAAGTGGCTGAAACAATAAGGTCCAGCTCTGTGTAGTGTGTCTAGATAACCTGAATATTTTAAAAAGTGATGAAAAATAACATTTCAAAAGAATTACTTAAGGGAAAGATTGACTCTAAAATCTTGCCCCAGGCTTCATTTTTCAATGTAGACACTTCATATATTGTCATTAAGGTAAGAATGTTCAGCTGTTGTTGTGGGGTTTTGTTTTGTTTGGGGTTTTTTTAGCACTTTTTGCTCAGATTACAGGTTGGAGTTTGTTGGCACTTTATGTTCAGATTGTAGTGGTAGAACCTTACTGCTTCTGGCTTTTGTGACTGTTGACAAAGCAAAACAACAGCTCTTCTTCTTTCCCCGTCCTTGTCTTTAAACCCTGCTGAGTCTGTGGTTGATATGTGTGTGTCCTGGAGGTGTTTGCTTACGCTTTCACTTCAGGAAGCTTGTGTCTCTAACAGGAAGTAAGTGCCTTTGGGGATGATGGCGAAGGAGATGACCTGGATTTCTGGATTGTGCAGTGCAGTGGGACTTACTGGGAGCGGGAGGATGCTGTACGCTTCAAGCACGTGGGGACTGAGGTGTTCCTGTCCATCACGGGGGAGCAGTACGGCCACCCCATTAGAGGTCAGCGGGAAGTTCATGGCATGCCTGCTGCCAACCACCACAACTATTGGAAAGCCATGGAGGGAGTCTTCATCAAACCCAGTCTGGACCCTGCAAAACATGATGAGCTCTGAATTGACACAGGATCCAAAATGCTTCGTTTGACTCCAATGTTTGGAGATGCTAATCCTTGGTCTCTTCTAAGTCCTGCCTTGCCTGAGTGACTGACTTTCTGCATTACCGAAGGGCATTAGTTCATTCTAGGAATGCAGCACTTCTGTGGGGAATGGCTTCTGCCAGGTTCAGCCACTGACATTTATTTGGTGAAATCCTTTCTGAATTTTCAAGCTTTATTGGTGAAACTAGTTCATACATCTGTTAGTTTTTGTTGTCATTTGTTTGCTTGTTACTTTTTCTTGAATTCGAAGGAAATGGAAAAATGAAAGTAATACTTTTCTCTAGTCTCACGTACAATAAAACTTTGTATTTTGTAATCTTTTTCCAGCTATAATTAAATATTTGGAAACTGACTTCTACTTCCTAGTGAAAGAATGTTATTGATGAGGAGATGGATTGAGTCTAGAAAGGGAAAAATGATTCTGAAATATGCTGTCTTTTGAATGACTTGCTGTCAGCTATTCAGTCTTTGAGTTAAAAAAAAAGTATCCATTTGAAAATTGCATCCAATGTCTTATGAGAGTTTCGTTCTGTATTGTATTGGAAGACTTGAAAATATTGTGTATGTTGGAGTAAGAAGACAAAATTTTAATATTTACACTTCGTCTGAGAAATTCAGATGTTCTGGTAGTGGTGGTACAGCTGATTGTCCATTGGTAAGGCTGCTCTGCTCTATGAACAGGTGCAGAAAAATGCTGCTTGCTTAATTAATATTAGAATTTTATAAAGTTTCTTACGGTGCAAAGGAACGGTTGAATTTGGCCTACTTCTGTGTCACTGCAAGATCAGTATGACAATCCAGGTGAATAAATAGTGAGGCGTATACCTACATAGGGTTTTTTATGTGTGGATCTAGAAGAGCAAAAAAAATCTGAGACAATGGTTTGGTCATGGATTTCTGACAGAGTGGTGTGCACTGGAGTGCTAGCAAGGCATCTTCATTGAACAAGTTAAGAATTTCTGTGTTCCTCTGTGAAAAGAGAAATTAATTCTTCAGTGTGTTTTTTACACAGTGTTACTGGAAATACTGATTAAAATTCAAAATACTGTATATTTGTGATTTTGTTTCAAATTGAAAAGCTTACCGAATGAGTGAGAAAAGTCAGAACATTCACATGTTCTTGTTTCCATGTGTAAATACTTTACTGATTATGGTGCTCATTAGTCGATCAGTTAAAGAAGCAGGAAACTGATTTATTGCTCTTGGAGCTGCAGTGCTGGTGTTGTGTTGAGAGGGTGCAGCAGGCGCCTGAGTTCAGCTTTGCAAATCCACTGGCTGCTGTGTGCACCTCGTGCAGGAGTGCTGCCAGGCTGGCTCCAGGTTCTATTTAAGGGTTTCCTACTAGGGAAGATCCCTCATACCCTGTGGAACAAGGAACCTCTGTAACAGCATTTCTGTGTACCTTGTTATTTTTCTTCAAAGAAAAAGGTAAGAATGTTTTTCTACTAATTTTAGTTGCATGTGTGTATTTAAGGATTGCAGGCGTTTTAGAGATTAAGTAGACTGGCTTTTGCTGTTTTGTAGTAGAAGTAAACTTTCATGTGATTAATATTTCAGGTTCACTGGTACTCCTGACTAATTGGTATTGAGGTTGTAGCTATAAAGGATAACTCTTTAAAAACAAACCAAACCTGCATAAACAAGCTTTTTCTTTCCTTTATTAAGGAGAGCTTTTCTTTTGAAGGTGGTATATACATAAACACAAAAAATGTGGTAGCATTTGACAGGAGGAAGAAATAGTCTTGGCAGTGAGTTCTCTGTCGCTAAGAGCTAGAATGCTTTGTGCCTACACCATATGGGCTTAGTGTTTTGCACCTGGAATACTGAATTGGCTGAGAAGGGGTAGAGCTGTGGGGCTCATCTTTGTCTGTGTGCCAGGTACTATCCCCACCCAATGATTGTCTGTGCCTGGATGTTTCTGTCCCTAGCAAAGGTGGTTTTCAGCCGTATTTATTATGCTTGAGTGGGTTCTCACTGGATCTTTGGCTTTCTGTTCTGGATTTGAGCCAAATTGATTTAGCGAGGCTGCAAAAAAACTGACTTTTAGTCCTTGTTGCTTACTTTCTAATATGTTCTCGGTTTTGAGAAATATTTGTACCTTTTGTTCGTAAAGAACCAAGCTGCCACACACAAATATACCCATGAATGCCTTATTTAAAGACATGTTCAACAATATTCCTGTGAACTGAGTTTCCTCCACTTCTGATTCTGACCAAAGTGTAAAAGTCACTTAGCCTTAATATTTCACTTGGGCATGTGTCACAATAGTTGGGAGGGGCTTTGTTTGGTTGGGGTTTTTTTCCCCAATTTTGATCACTATAAATGTTGTTCTGAAGGACTCTCAGATAAGTCCAGTTGAAGTACATCTTACTTTGGAAAAGTCTAATATAGTACTTGAAGAACTATTGGTAGTCCTAGCATGCTGAATTCTGGCTAATGTTAATGTAGGAAGTGCAAAAATTATAGCTGTGAAAAATGGTGGCTTGTGCTCATGTGCAAGTACTGAGATTTCAGGGTGTGATTCAGGTGGTTTTATTTACTTCGGCTGCTTATAATTCAACATTTCAGTCGTTCCCCCATGGGTGAGGACTAGAGACTTGGAGAATCTCTGTTTTTGTACTGCTGAGTGGTGGTGTTTGTTTTCCATATGATTTTATCGTCTGCCTAAAGCTGCTGGGGCTCTAGGGTAAAACATGAAATACTGAGAGATGTAGATATAAAAGTTGGGAATGCAGTTTTGTTTCTTTATTTGCCTTTATTTTAAGGTGATAAATTTTATACCTCCTGTCAAAAGTCTCTATATGCTTCAAGGTTAAGTGAAAACTGTTTATTTTGACTTCTGATGCTAGCAGGAAATAATTCTTTCAAATAACTGACAGACGCTTTCCCATTTATTGCTTACTACTACAAGAACTCTCTGAAAAGGTGCACCAGTGTTGCTTTGTATTCATCCTTTAATAAACCAGAAAAGCTTTTGGGGAATGAATTAGAGGGATCTGTATTTATAGTTGTTCTCAGCGGGAATAGTTGCTAAAGACTACTCTGTCTTGAAAGCAATCTATCAAATAGTGCATTTTACACATATGTGTATCTAGTTCAATGTGAAATGACAAAGAGTTCCTTAGATGTGTTAATTTTGGAGGCAAGTGTGTGCCTACAGATATTTTTTTCTCTATTTCTGGAAGCTCTTTAAAGTTCTGTACAACTGCTCAGCATATGAACACTTGCCACACGTTTTGACTTCTCAGTCAGGGTGAATGAGACCTGGGTTTGGTTCTTGCAATGGGCTGGAAGGGATGTGCTGCTCATTGATTCTTCATTCTGAATGTCGAGGCTAAATATAAACCAGTATTTGTATTTAAATGGTATAGCCATAATTTAATTTATTGTGTTTTGGAATACTAATTGGATATATCTGTTCTTATTAGGTTAAATTAGCATATATTTTTAAAGAGAAAAAAATACAGTCAAAACAAGCCTGTAACAGTGACTCGTACTCAGCAGTATTTTTAAGCCCGTTAGTTTTGCTGAATCTTCTCTGTCTGCCTGCCTTCCCCAGCACTGAAGCAGTAGCTGGCACTGTGGATGCACCATATTTCACACCTGTCCTAGACAGGGGCTGAACTCTGGCAGTATTTTCTTCCAGCAGCAGCCTCTTGCTGGTGTCTGACTCTCTGCTTGGCATCCTTGCTGCCTCCTTGTTAAATTCCCTGCTGGCAGCTGGGAACTGGCTGAGAGCCTATCAGGGATTTGTGTATGGAGGGTGTCTGATGCTAATGCCCCTCTTTCCTAGTTTTGAGTTTGCATCTGTGCCCTTTTGGTTTTGCAATTTTCTCTTCAGAAACATCTCCTGTAATCCAGCCCTGGGCCACCAATCAATTATCTTTGATAATAATTGCTTCTTAACCTGGCTGTTTCATCATCTGCCTTTCAGGAACCCATGTTTTTGGGGTTACAAGACAGTACTTGTGGTTGTGTCATTAAGCTTTTCAAGGAAGCCAAAAAAAAAAAGTTACCCTTAAACAGGAATACTCAAAGCTAAGGAAGTGCTTTCCTCTTCATTGTGCTTGTTTCTATGTTTCAAATGCTTGTTTCTACCCTATGGGATAGGAAGCACAGGGGATGGTTTTCTTCCTCAAGGAAGAATAAAACACTCAACCTCGCCAACCTGGAGTTGCATAGGAAACACAAGGCAATTCGAACTTTACCTTGGGGTTTATTATGCGTGCAGGTCACAAACAGTAATGAACTTTAAGCATTTTTAAAAACCTTAGGACTCTAAAGGAATAAGTATTTCATACCTCTTCCCTTTCCTTCCAGGGACATTCTAAGCATCTTAATGCTCCCATGTTTATAAATTCTTTAGTAGGGTGTGCGGTATTTACACCTAGTAATTTCCTTTTACTCTCTATGCAAAAGATCGAAACCCAGCACTAGCTCCTTCTCATCTGTTTCCTAAATCAAACTTGCTGTAATTGCACTAATGTGTGGGAATGGATTGAGACATGGTCAACCAATTTCTCTGAGAACAGTACTGGTTTACTTTGGGTGTGTATGAGCAAGAAGGGAATATAGTGAGCACCTTGAAAAGTAGACTTCAGCAGCTGCACCATTCAATGCTGCTTTCTCTTTAAATTGCATCAAATTGAACTGATTATAAAAACCTTTTTATTATATTTGGAATTGTGCTAATTCTAAATTAGCATGAAGTTCACAGTGAAAGCTTTTGATAGCTGATACTGATTCAAGCTGCTGTTCTGTGAGGGATTCATCTGTCTTCAGTCCTTTGGGAAAATGGTGTCCTGCTTCATTAGGATAAGAAGTGTCAGAAGCTGCATGACATCTCAAGGGTACCAAACCCTTACGAAACACATTACAAATTAATCAGAATGTGTGCAAGCTGTAAAGCTGCCTGGTTACTTCCTATGTGATTTTTTAAATTGTAAAAATAATGTGAGGATGCTGGCTTTGGCTGTCTGGGAGACTGTCAGCTTGGAACTATGGCTCCTTGCTTGATCTTTGTGAGGTTTATGTATTTATTCACCTAAGCTTTATTTTCTGAGAGTACTCATTGGTAGTACAAGTGTCTGCTTGTACTTGTGAAAATCGAAGTAGGTGGGGTCAATCTAAGTGCAACTCACGCAGTAGGTGCCCGATGTTGTTATTTTTCTTCTGCTGATGCTTTCACAGCCCTATCTTTGCCTGCCCGGCTGCCGCAGCCTGGAAGGATCGGGCTGCCGGGCTTGGCCGGTGCCCGCAGAGAGCCCGTACACGAGTTTCTCTTCTGTGCGCTTAAATGCTGGTGGCTACTCTGTCCTGCCTAGGGAACAGCCCTGTGGATGAGCGGTATAAAAACTTGCGTGGGGTAGATGCGAGCAGGGCCGTTCTGAGGAGAAGGGGGCGGGCGCGTTTCTCGCTCCCGGTGCCGGAGCCGGGAACGGTGGCCGCTAGTCAGCGCTGCTCCTCCGCCTTCGGCGCCGCTCGCCAGCGCTGCTGGCTGCCTGCGAACCGTGTGCCTCTGGCAGCCCGGCAGGGTTTCGGCAGCGCAGCTTTGATCGCCGCAGATTTATACTCTTCGGGGGGAAACAAATAACATCCGCTTCCCCCGCGTTACACTGCTGAGGCGATCAGCTGCTGCAAGACCGCCCGTGCGGCCGTGCCTCCTTAGGTGCGCTCTGCCAAGTCATGTACTGCTCGGTTATTAGAAAAGGAAGTTTAAAACATTAGCATAAGCTCTGAAGCGGTGCTTCAGGCGTTTCTGTTTACTATTTTTCTTTAGGATCGTTGAAGTGCGGCCAAGGATGAAGTCTGTTTGCTTACAGTATACATTTAGGGCAATTATCTGCATTGTAAAATTAAATACCGGTTTCTGCTCGGTGGGAGAAGAAAACGCACAAAAGGATCGTTAAACAGGGAGCTCTCCTTGTCCTGTCGTGTGCAACAAAATGCATTGCATTTCGCAAGATCTCGACAGTAAAAGCTAAAACGAAACGATCTGTTCCTAGCTAGAATAGGTGCCACGTCAGTGGTAGTTACGTGAACACCTCTTGTCCCTGATGTAGCTCACCTGGCTCTCCTCGGCTCTTGCTGGACCGCTTCCCCTGGAGGAGATCCTGTGCCATCCGCCGAGAATTCCCTTTGGCATGAGGATGAAAGCCGAGCTGCCATCTCTCACCGACACGGTATCGGTTTGCGAGCCGCTGGGAGGCTCCTGTCAGCCATCCTGCGGGGATGCAGCTCCCGCTGGCTTCGTGGGTCACCCACGTCGCGCCCCACCAGCCGTCCTCAGTGGGGACAGCAAGCGGCGGGTCCAGCTCCCCTCCCTGCCAGCGCAGTTATTGCCGAGGGCTTTGTTCATGTGCCAAAAGAACGTAGATTTTTTTTTTTTCCTGCGTGTCTGCCCGGAGGTGCAATTTGGGTTTCTCAGCGTCCGCCGCCTGCCGATATTCTTTCATGTCTA
Source organism: Pachycephala philippinensis (assembly GCA_013397055.1). Lineage (NCBI taxonomy): Eukaryota > Metazoa > Chordata > Aves > Passeriformes > Pachycephala > Pachycephala philippinensis. The sequence continues at coordinate 8,089 of VWZT01010544.1, read as the reverse complement.
GCGGAAAGATGCTCTCGCACAGGAGCCTTCTGCGGTCCCGGGTACCAGTATTTGCGTGCCAGCCGCTGCTAGCGGCGATCCTTGGGTGATGGCAGGAGACCCTCATTCTCGTAGGGAAACTGTTCTCACGGCTCACTCTGCCCCCACTCCTCTCCTCTCCTCTCTGCCGGGCACGATCGGCGTCTCTTTATTCAGCCTCGCCCGCCGCAGCGGGGCGTGGAGGGAGCGGGGAGGTCCCACGGCGTGCGCCGGCCCCGCCGGAGCCCCCGGCTGCGGGCAGAGCCCGGCCCCCGGCAGGAGCCCTGGGCGCGGCACGTCTCCCATGGAAGAGCTCCTCGCCGGCTGGGCGCGGCAATGCTTGGCCGCAGGGCCGACGCCCAGGGACGGGGCTGCGTTGGGCAGCGCCTGTGTCCGATGGGCCGGCGGAGAGGGCGATTCCTCCGCTGCCTTCACCCGACTTCCTCTGGCCAGGCGGCAAGTTTAAAGCCCAGTAGCTCAAGAGCCCGAAAGGCTGCAAAACAGAATCGCTGTGCCTCCTTGTGCCGAGAAAACACAGCAGCGACTCAGTCAGTACCTGCCCGGGAGAGGGAGCTGAGAGGCTCACGGACGCCCTGGGTGCTTGTCCCGCATCAAGGATGCCCGAAGGCCTTCGTGCTTAGAGATGTTCTGACCTTGCTCTCATACAGCTTGGGAGAGGGCTTCCAGCCCTGTCCGGCTGCTGACACTATGAGAGAAACACGCCTTAATGCATCTCCAGCAGTTCTCATCCTAGTACAAACCCATCTAGCTCGCTAACTGGCTTCGGTGGGCACACGGAAGGTGATAATCTTCTCTAATCGCATAGGCACTTGTTTAATCACCTGTCTACTCCGCTTGTATCCTCCCTGCTTGTTCAAAACAGGAAGGGTCATGACTCGTGCCAGAGATATCCTACACTGGGCTAGCGTTGGGTGTGCTTGTGACTCTATCGCCAAAGGAGAGGAAAAAAAAAATAGAGCTCTTATAGCATTAAACCTGTGCGGGTAAAACAGACCTCGAGAAGTGCAGAATGCGAGGCTTCTCCTGAAATTGCACCCAAGGGAGCACCATCTGCTCTCTCTTGCAAATATTATACTTTTGAACGCATTACCTCTGCCTTCACTGGGTGAGGATGTGCAGATGATTACTGTGGAGCTGCAGGCAATTTTCTATAAAGCTGCACAGCAAAACACGTTTATGTTGTGCTGCGTTTCCTCAGCAATACAAACCTACAGTGAGATTGACTCTCAGTCGAGCTTAGAGACTTCAGTCTCTAGGGCAAAATAGTTTAAAATGTTAAAATATTTGTCTCTATGGGCGCTGTTTTCCCTCATGAGATGGGCGGCTGTTTATTGGAAGCAATTAACTGAAACCTTGCTTAAGAAGTCCCAGCAGCCTCGGAGACCCTCGGTCTCGGCTCTGGGGGAAAAAGTGCTTCGTGACGCCCCTTAGGAAAACTGCCATTCCCAGGGCTAAAGCCGGGCGCCGGAGGACAGGAGGGATGCTGCTCGGCAAGGGGCGGGGAGGGGTGATCCGACCGGCGGGATTCGCTCTTTAAAGGGTAAATTCTCAGTTGGGAGGGTACAACTTCCCTTTTCCCTGCTCCAAAAGGTAGGGGTACTCGTGATTTTTGCAAGCGGCAGCTGGAGTTGAAGGGACACCGTCCTCCGGGAGAGCAGGGGGTGGGTAGCAGAGAAAAGCCTGAGAACCCTCCCAAGACTGGAAATTTGACATAGCAGCTTTTTCCGGCTTCTTCCCCAGCGGCACCCGAAAGCCGAGCCGGGGAGCGAGTGAGCCCCGCAGCTCTTGTTCTGCCGGGGTGGGAAGGTGGGGTCCCGAATGTGGGGAACATCAGAACAAAGTGTATCTGCATGTCAGTGGCGGAGAACGAGGGTTTCCGAGCCCGGCGGACCTCAGCAGGGCAGGGGCGGGGGCTACGCGGGGCAGGGCGCAGGCGTGGAGCGGACGTACCATGGGAGCTGGCCGGGGGAGGGTGGTTCAGCATCCTCAGCACTAACCTGCCGCCGGGGCAGCTCCTGCTCTGCCCATAGCACACTCCTGGTTGGGACCCCGCCGCGGAGCTCCGGCAGCGGAGGTTGGGCGGGCTGCGTGCCAGAGCACTGGCCCCGTCGGGGAGGAGATGCTGCGTGGGGCGACCCTGGGAAGGCTGGTGCTGGGTGGGATGCTACATTAAAAGATGATTTGAAGGGAAAATAATAATAATGCTGAATGTCGCTTTTCTTTCCAACCTGCTTTCTGTGCTCTTCTGCATAGGAAAGTTGCCCAGTCTGGATCGTTCTTGTCAGAAAACCACCTTGACACTAGATCATATTTTCTTGTATCTGGTGTCTTAAGAAACCGATGGAAAAATGATTGTTGTTCAGTCTGAGACACTATGGTTTATATGGAAAGAATTCCTTAATACCTAATTTAAATAAAATTCCATCCTTATAAAGTGTTAGCTAAAGTCCAGGGATCTTTTGGAATGAATAGGTAGAGCTATGCTTAAGGTACTGGGCTGGGACTGATGAGCAGCACTCAGTTTGTAGCTGCAGAACTGAGTGATCCCAAAAACGTGTCGGTACTTCTTCGTCCCATCTGGAAGAGAAAATTACAGCTTTTCTTTGCCTTGTCTGTGAGCAGTGCTCTGGGTTCCGGGGCAGGTGTCCAAGAAGCCAGCAGGAAGACTGGGTGACATGCCCAGGGCTGCCCAGGTGAATCCCTGCCCTCCCCAATGTCGTTCTTCCGCAGCCCCGCTGAGGGCGGAGGATCAGCCGCTGCCTCTCTGCTGTGGGCCTGCTCAGAGCAGGTTAAAATGGCGACGGCCACCCTGTCCCTCGAAGGCAGGGGCTTCTGCGTGTCCCTGTCCGGCTGTCCAGGGGCTGCGGGGTGACCGGGCGCGGCTGGGAGCCTGGGCACGGCCGATACCGCCCCGCTGAGGGAGGCTGGGTGTCCTGCCGGGACCAGCGCCTCTTTGGCCCGGGGTGCTGTAGCCCCTGCTCGAAACTGCGGGGTGACAGGGGTTCCCCACGCCTGGCAGCCCTTCTCTGCCCCGTGCTTTCCGCCGCCGAGACTGACCGGCTGCAGGTGGGAGACTCTCACTCGCTTCTTTGCGGGAAATGTGACGAAACACAGTGCGGCGGCGGGGTCACCCCCGAACCTCCCGGGGGAGCCGGGAGGGGCTTTCCCGACGGCACGGTCGGAGCAGCATCGGGCTCCCTCCAGGCTGGTCTCCGAGGCATTTATGTGCATCGGTGGGTTTAAACTGAATAGAGACGAGCCAGGGAAGGATGTTCTTGGATTTCGGGCAGAGGTATTTTGGGCAGAGATAATCGGAAATGTGTGGCTGAATAGCCTGAGCAATACTTACTCCTGCCGTGTCTCCCCCGCAAAATCTATGTTATTGTGTGCCCACAAGTTAATAGAAAATTTCAAGACGTCTATGTCGAGAAGTGGTTTTAGCCGGTGTCCCCTTTGCCCTCGCCCTGAGCCTGTCCTCCCCGTCTCTGCTGGGACTTGCCGACGTGACTTTTTGCGTCACCCTTTCACGGAGGGGAAGGCAGTGGCTTCAAGCACACCTTCCCCGACGGAAGGGGGGCCGGCCTCTGCATCCCTGTGTCACGGTGGGGGAAGATCCTCAGGCTTGAAGCCTTTTGGTCAGAGCCTGCGAACAAAGCGGCTGTACCGACTGTCAGCGGAGTCCTCCCAAGAGCCACGAGCCAGAGACCTTCGGAACCCCCAGACAATCCTTTTGCGGGGGCCGGTTTCGCCCGGCAGCAGCTGTCGGGCTCAGCCGGCTGCCGTGCACTGCCCTTTGCCGAGAAAATGAGTCCCCGGCACGGAAACCCTTTCTTCCTGCCGGCGGCAGCGCGGATGGGGCTGCCCGTGCCGCTCGCCAGCCACACGGGTGCTCGCCGCGCCGTCGGGGCAGCGGGCGCGGAGCGGAGCCCGGGCGAGCCTCCCCCCGGCCCGGGGAGCCGCTCCGCCGCCGGAGAGGGGAGGCAGGCTGGGGCTTTACCCCACCCGCTGCAGTGCCAAGGGCCATTCATTCAGCTAGTCCAGGCTTTAAGGAAGACCCTTACCCCACCGGCTCCCGTAATACAGAGTGCAAGTGGAAAACAGTTTGGCTTCACTTTCCCTGAACTAAATANGTGTGTGTGTCTGTGTGTGAAACTTCGGGGGAGGAGATTGGCGGTTGTTACGTTGTCTTCCTGTAAAAGTTTACCTTTCAGTAAGGTTGTCTGCGCATGAACAGGGAAACGAGGGGAAGAAGGGATCTGATGAGAGAATTCAGACAGAGATTCAGACAGGGAACACCAAAACTACCCTTTTGCTTGTTCCAAACACTGCTATAAATGTCCTAAGTGAATCACTTTGTGTTTGGGGACAGGCAGTGAGAAATCCTTAGCTTTGCTCATTCTTAGTGTCTGAAACATCTTGCGCATGAAGGTGACTTCCATACTTCTCTAGGGCTGGTGAGAGAGCCCCTTTTCCTTCAGAACGGGAAGTTTTTAATTTTCTCCTTCTCTCAGAGCACAGCCTCCCTTTTGTTTGAATTTTTCAAAATAATTTAGAGATGTGTTAAAGGTGTATCCGCTGTGAATAGAAAACCAAGTAACAGAATTTTGTGCTGGAGGGCTATGTAAACCCAGATGGCCATCACCCCAAACTTGTTCTGAAATATGATGGGAATTCACCGTGGTGGAACAAACCAGTTTGTTTCCAGCACTGTGTGATGGTGGCTTTTGTACTCAGTGTAACTCGCTATAGATTTTAATTGGGCAAACTGCTCACAAAGATGTAGCGGCTCCTGGCAAAGGTGTTACTTCTTAGCATATCAGTGTTTGAGGAAGGCAGGGCTCTGCTGTTTGTTGTAGTAGTAGCAGGGTGACTCTTTAAAACATTTGACTTATTACATTCATGCAAAATGATACATACATTCGAGTTTGCACCGTGACAGCGGCTTATCCCTGTCGTCTGATTACTCTGTGTCTCAAGATGTGTAAAAGGCTCACCTACCTCCCAGGTGAATGAGTAAACAGGAGTTTTACAGAGTCGGTGTCTGATGCTGCGCCCAGGCACTGTACCTAGTTTCATGCAGTGCCACAAAGACTATTTTGGTTTGCCGTAAGGAACTTCCATTCTCAATTAGCCACCCACCCGCTGTTCTGCTAGTTCCTTATGGCAGAGATCCCTGCCCATGGAGCTTCTGGTGACAATACACTAAAGAGAAGAGCACTGTTTTAAAGCTCTGATGCTTTGAGACTTTTCTCCCCATCTGTTCACTTCTGAGCAGAGGGATGCATCCTTTGCAAGAACGCAGGGCTGCTAGATCCAGGCTTTGCCTGGGGAAGCTTTCCATTCCCAGGAAGGGTTTAGCTGGAGTCTCAGAAGTTGTGTACAGATTTAGCCACTCTTCAGCTGAAAAGCTGGATAGATAATGCCATTGTCAAGCCTCCAGTGGAGCAGTTTGGCCACCTGCTACTCCCTTTGCATGGAAACAGGATATTTACTACAGGGCTTTTCAGGAAGGGAATGTACTTTCAGGTACCCCATCTGAATGGGGTTCTCCAGAGGAGTTAACAGTGTATACCTTTTTCCTGATCAATTGCAGCTAGGATTTAGGTTTCTTTTATATACTTCATCCTCTTTCTTAGCACTTAGTTTGTTGTAATGGCCAGAACACGTCCTGTCCAGTCTGCTGAGATGAATTCTGAGGACTGGATGTGGAGCAGTGGCAGGATATAGCCCTAAAACCCAGCGGCTTGTGCTTCCTGCAGGGAAGTGGCTGTCTATGGCAGCCCTTCTAGAGGCAATGCACACCCTCTGCTGCGGTGGAGCGAGCGCAGTGCTGATCAGCAGGTCTAGGGAAAAAATTCTATTGTGCCTTGGTTTTCAGTAAATATGCTATGAGCTACCTAGCGGTATTAGGTCTAATCATAGCCTCAAAGCTGTGGCTGGATTTATGTTGATCACTTTAAAACAAATCTCACAGATATATTTAGTAGAAGAATGTGTAAAACCCCAACCCCCAAATGGTATTATGTAACCAATACAGTATTTAAGTGCCCCCTGTGTAAACTAAGTGAAAAGCCTGCTGTTTGCTTTCTTTGCCTCTGTCGTGTATTGGTCAACCGAAGGCGGGTGCTCTGTTTGCTGTTCTGATTACTATTTTAAAAGGAAAGATCCATAGGATCATGTTATCCAGAAATTGAAAAAGACTTAAACCCCTCTCACTGAGCTTAAGAGAGGGATCTGGGGCTGAGTGAGAGCCCTCTCGTGGGCTGCCCAGGGGTGTCTATTGCCAGGGGAGCTTGTGCCATTTGAAAGCACACACACATCAAGGATACAGCCCCGCACAATGTACTTTGTCTCTTTATTTTGGCATGTGTGGTGCAGCCGTTCTCAGCAGCCTCTGCAATCTCAGCCACAGGGTTCAGCTGAGCTCAGCAAAGATGAAGACGTGTTAGTGTAGGGTCGAGATGGTGGGAGCTAGTGGGCCAACTGGGAACATTGCTGCTGCTATATCTAGAGCTGATATCTGGTGGAAACGAGAGGTGGATTTCCTCTTTCTTTGAACCAAAAGGAGTTTGTAGGCTTTCCCCCTAATTTACTGTTATTGATCTGCCATCAGCTCCTTGCCCAGTTAAATCCTTTATTCAAGGTGCTGGATCTTAGGAGCACAGTGGTTTCCCATTATTGTTATAATCTTTTGCCAAAGAGAGATTCCCCCTTCTCAGTAATGCACCAAAGTGGAAGTAATCGCTCTTTTTTCTTCTTGCATTTGTCCTTTCCTGTTTCATTCACCGATTGAAAAATGGCTAAAGAGCAGCCCCCATTTCACCTCCCCTTTTCCCTGATTGACTCAGCAGCTCCTGGGACAGAGAGAGGAAAGGGGCCTCGAGGTCACAACCTTCACAATCTTCAAAGCCCCTGCCGCTTCCAGCAGCTGTCACAGCTCTCACTGACCATATCCCCAGAAGGTCAGCAAAAAAATAAACACTGGGGCCCGACAGGTCCCCTTCTCATGCAAACTGGCCATTTCCCTCCCCAGCTCCCATTCCATGCATAGATTACACATTGGAGACCCCCTTGGATTTGCACAGAGCTATGCAAGAGCAAAATGCCACAGAAAATAAAAGCAGAAGGGCTTCCTGGGCAGGCAGGGTGGGAAAAAGAAAAGCAGCTTCCTGAGCTCTCCATGCCCACCCACAGGCTGCTGCAGCCATTTTGTGTGCGCAAAGCCTGAAGGTGAAGCTGGGGAGGGGGCTGACTTTTCCCTGGGAGAAAGACTGCAGGGAAGGATTCAGCTTTTGTATCTGCTTGTGCATGTGAAGGATGGAAGATAGAGAACCCAAAAGAAATAGGAAATGAAGCATAGACTGTAAAAGCCTTTTCATCAGGATTAGATTGCATCCCTCTCCGACAGCCAGCCTGCTTTCTGCACTCACCTTCCTCTGCAAAAAGTCATGATGAAGCAGAAATAGTGCCAGGGAGAAGCACAGGTTCAAAAGGCCAGAGCGGAAAGGTCCTTTGCTAAAGGAAATACCCCTCCCCAGCCCTCTTTTATAGAAGTATCCATTTCACCATGGCCACTAATAATCAAAGGGCTATTTCCTGGCCTTCCTAGCACAGCTCCCAGATGCAAAGCGCTGTTCTCAACTCCATTATTGCAAACCCTTCCCCTCCCGCCCCACACTCACTTCGCTACCCGTGCTTCCCCGTGGCTGAATCCAGCACTAGGGCACGACTCGAGTTTTTCAGGCTCCACAGTGAAGGAAGACGCTCGTTTCCTATTCGCATTTTCGGCCTCTCCCCACAAGACCAAACGGGTGAGCAGCACACCGGATCGCAGGGCAAAAACTCGTCGAGGGGATTTTTATCTGCGAGGGGCTGCCACGGAGGCAGGAGGGGCTGCTGACCTGCAAGAAACCCCCCAGGAAGAAAAAGCGGGACAGGGGACTCGGGGGTCACTTTATTTATTTGGTGTTGGCCGGGTACAGCAGAGGGGCTGCCCCAGGCTCCGCGGCCGCAGGGAGCGCGGCCGGGGCCGGCGGGGCGGGGAGCGGCG
>VWZT01010543.1:222539-358413 GCA_013397055.1 Pachycephala philippinensis | reverse complement strand
TGTATTAAAGACATAGTATATTACCATCATAATTAGATTAATGAATGATAGAAATAAGTGTCAAAGATATGTATACAACCTAATTTTTGAAGGACTAGTCTAGTTCCTATTGCTTAATTTATTATATATGCTTATTATTATATATGCTCTTAAATAATTTTTAAATTTCCAGAACATTAGTCCATCCACTTCTTGAACAGAAGAAAGGTCGATAGAGTTAAATATTAAATGACAGTCAAGAATCTGTAGAAAACTTATTTAAAATTACTATCTTTTAATGTATGAGAACTTCAAAATTATTGTAGACTTCTCCCACAATCAATGTGTCCTGACTGCTGCTAAATACATTAAAGTCTTACAAAAAATATTCTAGGAGATATTCTGAGCTATCTCAAGTATGGTATGGTAGGCGAGATGTTAGAATAGTTGCTTCCTTTTTAGTTTTCACAAGATTCACAACCTTTCCTGACTTCTGTATCTGAGAAACAACTCAGAAAACTGGAGTATTTGTTGTGTTAGAAAACATTGTGCCCCCTTTTTTGGCAACATAAGTAAAATGATGTGTCCAGTGTGATTTTCCCCTTTTTATGCTTTGCTCTTTAGGCTCTTAGCACCTGAGAATCTTTGAATCTTCATTTACATTCCTTTATTCCTCTGTTTCGATAGTAATAATTGGGTGCTATTTCAAAAAACATTATTCTCAATACGTCTAATATTTTTTATTTGCATTTTCCTTCTAAATAGCCTACATTTAGCTGTTTCATGTAACATTCTTACATCTTTACCAGATAATATTATTATTGTTTACCCATACATGGTCTTCCCTAAATATATTGAAAAAAATGGGAGAAATAAAAAACTGACTACTTTGGAAAATCCTCATCCTTATTTTTAGAAATGCTTAAATTTCAAGCAGACAGTAAATTATTTTCAGCTGGATTAGGGTGAGTTTTCTTCCTAGTAGCTGGTATAAGCTGGTACGATGTTCAGTTTTGGATGTAGTATGGTAGCAGTGTTGATAATACATTGATGTTTTTAGAGGTTGCTAAGTCGTATTTTTACGACTTCATCTTTTTCTGCCTTCAAGGTTGCCCTGGTCTTGCACATCCTTTTGTCATGATTTTTAAGCTCATCTTGAGGGGTGACTGTCCCAGGCCTTCTACCATACAACAGAAAACATTTAGAAACAGAGGCCTGAGCATCATAGGCATGTGCCTTGTCCAGCAATGCATAGTGTATGCCTTTGATCAACAGTGCTGAGCCTTCTAGTGTGTCCTGTGACTATCAGAACAGAAAACCTTTTCTAAACATACATAGTGACTAAACCAGCCAGCTAAGTGACTTTTGGATTACAGGCTCTCCTCAGTTTTGAACTTGGTTTCTGATGTGGAGGGCACTTCTCTTAGAGGTTAAAATCTAGGATAAAAGTCCATCTACTGAACCTTGGCCAGTAGTCATAAAAAGGGTGGCTGAGGAAGATGGAAAAGGGAGTCTAGTGGGAGTGTATTAGGCATACATTGCAAGGGCTTATATGTGGGTGAGAAGTGAGAGAGAAGCCACTATGCACTGACTACAAACTGCCCCTCAAGCTCCCTTCTCTCTCTGGGGGTGGGCAGAGGAACCTGGAGTGAAGGAGTAAAGCAAAACTTGGAAAAGGGTGGAAGAAAGGTGTTGTCTCTGTGTCTGTGTTTCTCACCATCTGATTTTTTTTTAGTCCATGACGACAACTGGTAAGCAACTTTCTGCCTTTATCTCGACCCATGAGCATGCTCACCCTATTTTCTCTCCTTATCCTGCTGCAGAAGTGTGCTTGAGTGCCTAAGCAAACATTTGGCCTCTTGTCAAGGTTAACCCCCTAAAACACAGAATTGGCTTACTTATATTGCAAATCCTCCTTTGGGATATGAGATCTGACATCTGGTTAAGAGTTTGAGCACCTGCCCTCACACAACACAAGGAACCTCCCCATGCCCCATCCAGGAGCTACAATAAGGCTTAAATGGTAAATAACAGTTGCCCTGAAATTATTCTGCAAAGCTATATTTACATATCCAGCAAAAGTATAAAATGTGCCTCCACATAGATTACACAGATTAGCCATCATCTGAATGTCTTTTGATGGCTAGAAAGTCACAAAGAAAAACCAAAGAGCCTGTACACAAATATAGATTCTTATTTTCTATACACAATTAATTCTTTTTATCACCTCTTTTACTTCTGCTAAATCTTAGACACACCTCTTACTCTTTCTGCTGCCTCTCCAGATACTTCTGAAATATTTACAGAAGCTTAAAAAATGTTATATACAAATGGAATAGTCATCCTGTGAAGATATACATGCAATGAACCCAAGTAACCCTGCAATCACAGTGCGACCCTCTTCAGCTTCCACCCTCCCACACTATTTATTGTGCTCACTTGTTTTGTCATGTCTAAAATTAGACTTGCCTGCTTCTCCAGGAAAAAAACATCTTATTTGCCTTGTGAAATCTGCACCATATTTAGTCCTGGATGAGAAACATCTTCCTCGATTCATGATACTTTTTATGTTCTCAAATAAAAGTTAATCTGAGTAAAGAAAAATAAAATCTTTCAAGTCAAGAACCAAAAACTGTTGTGTTTGTGGGAGTGTGCTCAAGAGAAGTACTCCTGCAGACTTCCTTATGCTTTTAGCTCTTCTGTACACGTCTACTTCTGCCCACACTCAGAGATAAAGTACTTAGCTAAATGAATTAAATCTGTATTGCATCATTGGTATTTACTAGGGAATAGAGAAAGGCAAAATTTAAGTTCTTGTTTTTCTTCAGTCAGTAACTGACACAAACAGGACAAAAAGTTTTACTCACTTTCAAGGGGCACCTGTTTCTCATTGCACTGCCCTTTCATTTTTATTAGAATTTCTACTAGGAATATGAAGGTTTTAGAAAAATTATCACATTTTCTAGAAATCATTTGCTATGTCACATTTCCCACTAAAAAAAAATACATCACTTATAATTCCTCGAAAACTGTGGTCAAAAAATAATAATTTATGTAATGAGCAATAATGCACTTGATGAAAATTAAAATATAGTAACAACTTCTCCTACATCCAGATCAAACCTTACCAACTCATGGTTGACAAGTGATGACAGTCATAAAGAGCAGAAAAAATTATAGCAGGAGGGTGTTTTCAGACACAGTGTTACTCCCTGTATTGCCTTTTTATTTATTCAAGCCACTTTTAGTTCAGAGTAGTTGCAGCTTTTTGTATCCTAGAATGAGACATTTCGGTCTTTTCTTCACCTAAACACACTTGCTTAATAGCTTAACACAAAAAATGCCAAAAATTTCCTTTCTTTTCCAATAGTCCTGCTGTATATCATGTAATAGAGCTGAAGCTTCGCACCAATATTTAGTTAAGGCTGTGTAAGATTATATATTTTTTATTTACCTTATCCACTTATAAACTGTAAACTAAACAGAACACGATTTCTTGCTTCTCTCACACTAAATAAACTCAGAAGAATCTCTAAAGATCATTGTTTGTAAAATACTCATGTTTACTTTTTGCCAAGAAGACAGGAGATATGCTCCTGTATCACAGTGTCTTTATTGATCAATTCAAACTCTTGACAAAAACATTAATGACCACCCTGAACCATGCCTACAGTACATGACATGTTTTTAGAGATCTTCCTGCCAAGTATTGACAAGAACATGTGATTTCTTTTGATTTAAATACCTTTGACAGCTTTGCAGGCCCAAAGTGATGTTACACGGAGAAATAATTTCCGTTTCCTTAAAGGGTCCCATTGGACAGATTATTTACTTAGTTATCTGCAGAGGTTATTAATGCGATGCATTTTATAGGGCCTCCATTCCCTGGGCTCAGTAGCATTGTACAGCATGATTGCTACTGGAAGTAATTAGTAAAGCATTTTAGAAGGGGTTTGCCAAAGGAAGAAAACAATTAAGGGTCTTCTTCCTTCTCAGAGAAAAAGAAGACATAATACAGCGTCCTGCAAGTAACTATGAAGACCAGACTCAAATTTGCAGAAACTCAATTCAGAGAAAACGTGGTAACTGGTTTATTGACACTTTGAAATAAAGGTTGACCTCTGTTTAGGGGTGAGAGGGAGCAAGGGGAAAACCTCATTTCTCCCTGGAATTACCTGAAAGGAGGTTGTAGTGAGGTGGGGGGGTCAGTCTCTTCTGCCATATCTCAAGTGAAAGAACAAGAGGGAAGAGCCTCAAGTTATACCAGTGGAGGTTCAGGTTAGATATTAGAAATTGTTTTTCACTCTAAGAGTGCTTAGACATTGAAATATGTTTTCCAGGGAAGTGGTGGAATCACCATCCCTGGAAGAGTTTAAGAGACATCTAGATGTGGCATTTGGAGACAGGGTTTAGAGGTGATTGTGGTGGTGATGGGTTGATGGTTGGACTAGATGACCTGGAAGGTCTCTTTCCACCTTGATGATTCTGAGTACTGGATATTTTGGTGTTTTTAGAAGAAACATAAATTGCTCTGTTTAAATGTGAAATTAAAATCAGTAGTAACATTAAACCAGTCTTTTTCATAACTACATGGTTAAATCATAAAGCTAATCATATATTGCTCTGCTTGTGACCTGAATATTCAGAAAAGATAATGATTTTGTTACAAGCCTGATCTCAGGAGGAGTGAGGGGATAAGTCACTGTAGCTATGAACATTCTTTTGCATCATATGTCTAAAAATATGCACCAAATGAAGTGCTCTTAATGCAGGAGTTAATAAATCTTTCGGCAATGTATCTGTGCTCATATACATGTACAACACAGTACATTAGGCTACAATTTATGTTCTGTCAATACACATGAGTGAAAAATACCACGTAAATTTTTTTTGTCCTTTAATTCTTTCTAGTTGGTCATCAGAGATAGAATTCCAGGTATCTGTGTTCTGGTATGAAACATTCTAAAAGCTCATCTTTCTAATTATATCAATTACAACAGGTACCAGCCAGAAAACTCTCATCTCTTATGCTAGGATTTTACTCAAATCTCAGAGTTGGTTAATGCTGTTTCTATATTATAACACTTAATTACTTCACTGCTGATTTTATGAGTAAGTTTCATACCTTTCAAATTGATTTACCAACTGTAATGTCAAAATTATAATAGACAACCTGGCAGTAGAAGGTCTATTTTTTAAAAGGCCTTAATTAAAAAAAAAAAGAAATTAAAGTTGATGGGTTTCTTAAACATGTTATCTCTGGAAAATTACTCAAATATCTCTAAGTGGGTCTGAGTAACTGCAGCAAAAACCACTGAGAATATGTTCCTTTATAGAGTGTGAGGAAATTTTTGGGAATTGTGAAAAACAACCACAATTCCTGATTTCTTTGTTTCTGAGAGATTGCAAGGCATTGACGTCCTAAAGGTAAGCTTGACAGAATGGTCATTCTTAAAAACTGTGGTTCAAATTTTCCAATCGATACCCTTCTACAAAATAAGAATCTATCACATCAGAACTGGAGGGATCACGCCTTTCTGCTATTTTCCCTTTGAAGAGCATTATTATCTTTGATAAAATTGCTATTTTGAGAACTGAGAAAAAAATTACAAAAGCATACCATAACATTTAAAGATGAAAAATCCACACCCCTGTCAACACTAGTGGCTCTTTTTTATTTCCTTGCCCATTTTACAGACAAAAAATTAGGATTTGATTAGCATGGATTTTACATCCATTAAAACTATGTACTATGAACTATGAAAATATGTAGACTTTGCACTCTCCTGACTAATAAACCCATAGTAATTAAAACGGGAACCCTGTCAAGTGTGGATAAACTCAGAGTTACACAGGTAAAAACATACTCAGTTGAGTCCTGGCAAGGTAATATATCTTTAATGATCATTAGAAAACACAGTTAATCTTTGCCAAGATATACTTCCTTTACAGTTATAGAGAGGAAATTTTATGAAGAGAAACTATCCCAAAGGTATGATTTCTTCACCTGTGATGGCACAGACGACAAAAGAAAATGAGGGTGTTGGATTTTCTAGCTATATCTTTATTGCTCCTGCTTACATTGTCACTCCGTATCCCCAAAAAAACTAAGTAAATAATTCACTGAGCTGTGCTGCTCCAACTGTTTGAGCATAAATGGATATTGGTTTTTAGTATATTGTAAAATAAGAAAACAATTGAAAATACTTTGCATTCTCACAGCCGTATCTCATGGAAATACTAAACAAATGACCAACGTTTTAAAAAAAAAACAGGTATTCAATACGAAACCAGAAGTTATAAGTACAAATGAAAAGCAGTTCTGACCACATTTGAATGAATTCCAACTGTTTAGGGTAGCTGACAGGATGACTAGCAGTCTGTAGGCCACTTTTAATATGGAATGAATGTTAACAAGACAAACCCTTGGAAGCCAATGTCTCTATGAGTCCTGCATACAAGAAGTCGTAAGGATGCATGCTCAAAGGAATCCAAAGCATGTTGTGGATTAGACCAACTGCAGAGAAAAGTCTGAAGTCTCACTACAAGCTACAGAAATTTACTCAATGATACATAGCTAAATAAACAAGAGAACCATTTTGTGTAAAGTAGAATTAACTCAAAAAAGAAACAAAATGGGCAAAGGAAACAAAAATTTTGAATGTAGACTGTAATAACAACTGTCAGCAGATATAAGAATGGAAAAAGTCTCAGAAGGTGTGGGGTGCAGTTCTGCACCCCTAATTAATTTATCTGACACAAAAAATTTGATCAAAGCAGATAAAGAGGACAATCCTAATTCAGTCTTCATTCTATTTTAAAAAGCAGCATCCATCTAAGAGTAACTGTTCCTATACCTGATGCAATTCATAATAACTTTAAAAGTTTATCCATTTTTCATAGTAAAGAAACCCATACTTAAACCAGAAATAGTTAAGACTACCAGTATCCAACTATTTTTCCAGTTAAACAAGGTAAAGGGAGAAGAGAATGGAAGAGTCAATGGAATTAACTTTTCCAGGACTGTCTTCTGATAAATTTTAATTCATGTAAAAAAAAATATATATACATTTTACGTATAAAATTTACAGCTAATTGTGTTAGCTCAGTTAGCAGGCAAACATGCTAGGGATTGCTAGAGACCTGAAGACCACAACAGAGCTCTATTATGTTTCTTGTCTCCCCGGGGTTCTGAGATTCAAAGAGAGAAACACCTGTCTGGTGGAGATATAACAACTTAATCAATACTTGTAGAAGTCCAGAAAAGCTATCACCAAGTACTCTATATATTCCTGCAACTGACTCTATATAAAAAAGCCTACCTTATGTTTCTAAGCTTTTGCCTGTATTAATGAAGTGGTTTTACCTCGGGTAGTGTACCCACTTACAGAAGTCTATTGTAGTCCCCATCAGAAGCGAGGAGTGATTTACAATGAATCAAGGCCTACCTTTATAGTAAGACATTACATATACTCACTCCTGGCTGGTACGTATCAGTGAAATAAAATTACTGTTGACAGACATCTTAGTTTGGCACATTATAATCTATTCTTGGACAGTCCTGGATTTTTTCTGTATACAGGACAAGATGAACAATACTGTGATGAAAATATTAATGGACATGTCAACATTATTGCGTGTAAGAACACCACCTCTCTATACTTGGAGAACGCTACTCTTTTTGGTATTGACTACTGAATATTTTTTTGAGTGATGCTCATCTAACATAAACTAGGAGATTTCTAGTAGGAGGGTCCATGAGGGCAACCCCATTTGATACTGATTAGTTTTGAAAACTTTATTAAGCAAAACTCTTCTCTATTCATTGTTTCCTCTATACATTGACTATGACAGCATAGTCAAAAGATAGGCATGTAATTTTCAGGAATTCCTCCAAAAAGAGTGTTGTGTTCCACTGTCTCATTCTGAATTTAGTTTGGTAAATGGATAGAGAAACTTTGTAGAGACAGATCTCTTCATTGGGCCACATTCAAAGGAAATCCCTAATGTCTAGAAAAGGAAAATGCATCTACCTTCAAAGAAGGTCAGGGAAGAAGATCCATGGAATTGCAGACCAGCAAATCCCACCTTCCCACTCTGGGAAGATAATGGGAAAAGAACTCCTTGAAACCACTACCAGGCAGAAAAGAATAGTGTTTCAGAACAGCAAAAGGAGGTTTACAAGGACAATCATATCTAACCAACTTAAGCATTTTCAGTGATAAGAGTAGCTCTGTGGTTAATGAAGGAGCAGGAGATGCAAACTTGATTTTGATGACTGTTTATCAGTGTCCTATAACAAGTCTATGGCCAAATTGAGAAGGTAATGCTTGGATGCCAGTAGACTGCAAGGTGAAGAAAAAATTGGCTGTATTTCCATTCTTGGAGAAGAGTAGAAATAATTCAAAATTTAGCTGACAGCCAGTAATGGACAGTATTTCTCACTGGATTGATACAGGAGCCAAAGCTGTAAAAAAGCTTCGTTAGCAACCTGGATAGTGGAATGGAATATACACCTCAGCAACTTTCAGCCTGAATGTCAAGAGAAGTGATTGTTCCTGCCCATTGGGCAGTCATGAGACTACATCTAGAGTACTGTGTCCAGTTCTGGGCCACCTTTGGCATAAACATCTCAGAGTCCAGCAGAATGAGAGATCTGGAGAAATAATAATAGGGTTATATCTACTTTCTACGTTCAGCTACTTGAAGAGTGGACAGACTCATGTTCTTCCTGAAGATGTACAGAGAAAAGAAAAAAGGCAGAAAAAAGTTCTCTCTGGACATTAGAGTTTTTCACAGTGAGTGCTTAAACACTGAAACATTACAGAGAAGTTTTGCCATCTCCATCTTTGGTGATCTCAAAAACTTGGCTTGAACACAGCTTTGGGAAACCTTCTAAGCTCTCCCTACTTTCAGCGTTGGGGATTCACATGGATGACAACAGGGGGTCTCTTCCAGCTCAGTCTATTCTGTAATTCTATCGTATTCTCTAGGAGAAATATATTTACGTAAGAGGACAAGACCTAGGTGAACAGCCTTTTCTAGTACTGCTCTAGTGGGACTTAAGATTGTTATTCGACTTGTCTGAAGGACTTAATACACATGTTGTCCCTGTGTACAAGGGTGTAGAATATACACAATATGTGTTTATTTTTGTTTTAAGTATGAGCCTTAATTGTGGGCTTTGTAATGGAACAGACATAGCCAAGAAAACTGTAAGAGCCTGGCCTCTTTAACATGCTTGACCTCTAAAGTATTAAAAGATTTCATTTTCCAGAAACTTAATATGAGATGTTTAAAAAGGATCAGGCAATATTTTTGAGGTTTTTAATACAAGATTGCTATGCATCTTAAGGCAAACAGCTTAGAAATCAGGAACATATAGTTATTAATTATTGTATAGAAATATATATTACTTAGTATCTAAATATATATAGGAATATATATTACTTAGCACATGTGAAAATATTATTATAAAAATTTAAATTTTCTAAGAAAATTTTTGCAGGTTTATACGTGAGAAACTAATATTTTATTATGTGTATATGAGAGGAAAAAATAAAGCTTATTGTTCATTCAACCAGACAAGTATTGTTAATATTTTGCTACGTAGAAACTACTCTCTCAGGAGTACTGTTCTGTTTTGAGCAAAACAGGTCATGTGCAAGATAAAAACCATATTTATGATGAAAGGACTCCTGGTTTGTAATATCTGAGTTTGTAAAGTTAACAAGTATGGTCTTAGTAATAAACATTAGGCCAATTCACAGATGATCCAATAAGGTAAATATATGTGTTAGTAATTTAAATTAAAGAAGTCCTTCCTCTATTGCCCATTTCAAGGAATTTCCAGCATTAACCTTTAATACCTACTAAATACACAGTCCCAAAGCAGAAATTATTTCTTGCTTAAAACTATTTCTTCTCCTAATTTTTAAATTTTTTTTTATTTTGAATTCTGTTTATTTTCAGTAGTCTCTTACAAACAACCACTTTTCTACTAAGCATTTTGAAGCAAGGTAATGATTTTGTAGAAGGTAAGCAGACAATAAATTACAGCATTTCAATCTATGTCACGGCAAGCAGATACTAAACATCCCAAGGTAGCTTTTACTTAGGCTAAATGGGCTGTGTTGCAAATGTGCATTGCAAAGCAGTCTAGCAATCACTAAGGGTTCTGATCCACTACTTTTCCTTTTTGAGCAGTAATTATTATAATGACAAGCATATTTGCCCAGTATACCTCTGGAGTATCTGACTTGGCTTTTGTTTATCAACTGTACAGTGACTTTGCTTCCAGATGTGAAATTAAGAATACAGACCCCAATCAAACATAATTAAGTAACCATTTCTTAAAGCCAGGCAGCCACTGAAGTCATTTGTATAGCCTCCTTTTGTCTGTCCAATTGACTGTAAGGTCAAATCCATCTGTTTAAATTACTTTCACTGAATTTAAGCTAACACATAATATTGTGTCATAGGGATAATTTAATAATATTCATAATTATATTAGTTATAATATATTTATATAATAATAGCATAACTATATTAGTATTGGCTGCAGAGGATAACTTAAGAAACAAACAAACATTAAAAAAAAAAAAGTTGTAATTGTATGCCCTTATCCTTACTATGGTCTGGACGTGAATTCTGCCATTGATATCAGTAGTTCTTTTAACTTTTCATGGGACTATAATTTCAGACTGTGGTATTTTTATGATCTTCCTTTAATACTTTGGTACAGTTCTTCTTCTTGCTGTGAGCAAGCAATGCTCTGTGCATTGAATGATATGGTGCATAAATGTAAAATAGATAAGCCACTGATATAGCATAGATACCGAACAAAGATTTTTTTTGTCTGAATCTAGGTTCATTCAAAGTGTGTCTTAGTAAGAAATATGTGACGATTCTCTAAATACCTCAGAGACTTATGAAAAATCCTGAAAGATATTTAAAACTTGTTTCTTTCTTATATTTCTTTTACAAGCATAGTTTTTTTTTTGCTTTGTTCAATCCATTATACTGAAAATTAACTTGAATCATTTTCATTTTGTGTTTAGAACAGCCTAAATTCACCAAATTTTATCACTTGTCTCAAGAAACAATCACAACCTGAAACAAGATAGCTTCCTTATGCCTTCTGCTGATTTAGCTTTCCGTCAGTATTTGTCTCTAAAATAAGAGAAACATTTCTCATCAGAAGAAATTGCTTGGTGATCAAAGAAGCAAGTCAGCTACTTTACAACAAGAACTATCTTTTTGTTTATATTGTACTTGCTTGCAAGTAATTCCTGCTGGGCTCCGGGCTATAGGGTACTGTAAACTAATTACTACATGCAAAGCGATTTTGCCTGTCATATGTAGCTGCAGGGAAGCGCCTTGTTATTCACTACTATACCAAGGGGAAAAAAGACTACAGTGGTACTATTCTATTTCTTAAAAAACAATGCTGTTTACTTTTTTACACACACTGTAATCTTCTAAGCCAGCTAATACTATTTCTTTGCTTTAAAAATAGATGTTTTGGTTTGGTTTTGTCCATTTGGGTTTTTTTTGGTAGTGTGTATTAAACAATACAGAAAATCACAAAGCAAATCAGAATATTCTTATGATTTAAGAAATCGTCTTACAATTATATGATTGTTATGTTAGCAATCTGTCTAATACTGCTTGAACATTCTTTCCTTCTTTCCTTCCTGATATAAAATTTACAATAATTATGATCAATTTTTTTACTTTATAAACTGATATCAACATGCTCCACTAAGACTGAATTATAAATCAGGTATTTTTTCTGCAATTAAGAAAGTGAGCTGTTTTAGAAGAGCGAGCTGTTTCAGAAAAACAAAAAGGGTATTATTTTATCTTTCTAATGCTTACAGAATCCTTTTAAACTCTCTGTTCAAAAGATAAGTACAACTGAGACATAAATGTCACAACTATAATGAGCATTATTATTTTATTGTAACACTAAAGATAGATTTATTTAGGGCAGGAGATTTAGCTATAATACGAATATTCAGTAATTTAAAAAAAAACAGCCACTCGTGTTTCAAAATTGCATACCTTCATGTATCAGGTATAAAAAGTATACAGTATACAGTATAAAAACAAGTCTAATCCTCTTTAAAACAAATAATAACAAATAAATAATGATTCTTCAATATTAATTTAAATTCCATTCTTAAGAATCACTCTTTTTGAAATTAATGTGGAGCCTAAATATCCTCAATGGCTGAGGATAATGGCTGCACAGAATGGTAGCAGTTATTCACACTTGTGTTTCATCAGACTTTATTAAGATAGCATTTACACATACAAAATATCTCTTTATGTAAAACCACAAGAATAAATCTTGAGGGTAATTTACTGAACACCTGGAGGCTATTGAGACATGCTGAGTCCATGAAAATTATTATAATTTAAGTAATATATTTTACCCCCAGAAAAGTGGGTTTCTGTATAGGGTGATATGATATTTTGTACCAAACAACATTTTTACATTATTATATTTTTTGGGGATAAAATAGTCCGAGCTTCTTATTCCTGACATGACAATTGGTTGCTTTCCAGCCATATTTAGAAATTTATTAGCTAGTTCCACTAAGTCAAAAGTTTGACTCTTTGCCTAACAACAATGAAATTTCTCCCCAGTATCCTACTTTGAGTACATTTCACAAGTTTACACCGAAAATTCTCTGGTCTATTTTATTTTTACAGAATTCTCTAACTTTTTTTTAATCAACAAATAAAGTGATAAAACACTACATGATGTGATATAATTCTAAACGTATTTCTAAGAGAGTAGAAAGAAAAGACCATATGGCTTCAGTGAACATTTGAACTGCTAAGCTGGATCTCAAATTGTTTTCAGCTTCATTCATCACTAATTGTCTCCTGAGGTTTGAACAAATGATTTTAAGAGATGACACTACAGAAACCTCCAAAGTCAATGCCTGACAACTACTGTTAGGAAAATAAATATTAAGGACAATCGGATGGCTCTGATGTACTGCAACAATAAGCATAAATTTACAGCCTATATAGCAAATTATTTTCCTAAGAGGCTTATAGAGAATATCATGCCTTAACAGAGCAATAAGAAAGAAGGAGAGAGGGAGATTTCACTGACTCTTGGAAGCAGGGAGATAGGAGTAGGGAGACAGATATTCACATCCACTTAAACCCTTAAAAATGCATTTCAAAGGGTAAAATGATCCTTTAAACATATAAGGCACTTCTTTTTGAAGAACACAAGGACTGATTTTGAGGTTAATTTACCTAACGCTTTGAGGTCAATGGAAGATAACAGTAGTTCGTTCACAGAGCCTGGCTACAATCACTCCCTGTACAATGCTTACCATGGGAATAGTAATAGTAGTCATCTTAACACTGGCAAGAGATCCCAGAGGATCTTCTCTGTCCATGTAAATTGGAATGGTAACAAGGAAATTGTAAGTTGACCCTGTAAACTGCTCTGTCCTCCTTATGTTTTAGATCAGCTGCCATGTGCAGAGAGTATTCAGACTTAACCACCACTACACCTGTGGGAAAAAACACAATCCTTCAGGCCTCAAGCAAAAGCCATCTGACAGCAGGATTGTAAAAAAGTCAGGATACTTAAATACAAATCACACATACAGCCAACACCTACATATATACACATATGTAGATATAAGTATACAAATATAGATCGTGTATGAACAAAACTACTAGCCCCTGGAACTGCTACCTGGGCAAATGTGTTTCCTAAGCTGGTTCAGATTAATAACTCTATAAATGTCCAATGCACAGTTTTAATTCCATTATGACAAAAACAGTATATATTGTCTCAAAACCCAGAGCCATTTTAGAGCTCCTGTACTTCAGCTGAAAATTTATTTTCTACCACATAGCATGAACACAGTGACTCATATTCAAAGTTGAATAAGAAAAGCTATTAATATAAACAAATCTAAGCTACAATTATACTTAAAAAATGTTAACTCGAAATAAACAAAGAAAATCTAAACCAGTTTTAAAATAGACTCAGAAAAGGAATAGAATATACTTTAAGCAAAGGTAAGTTATCAAAAATTCTACGTTCCCTTCTCAAACACAGTCCTGTAATTGAGCTGTCTACCTCAGCTCTATGAGTACTATGAAAATGGATTCAAATGCAATGTCAAGTTCTAGAAACATCAAAATGGTTTCCTTTAGAAGGGGCAGCACAATGGAGTAAAATACTACTTTTACAGAAGTTTAAGTATTGAGTTTTGGCCCATATCACACAACAAATAAGTTTTCTCTATATTTTAAATTATTTTATGTATTCAAATGCAAATGAAAAAACATCTTCCAAGAAACCATTCTTTCTGTTGTCAATTGATCCTTTTTATTTTTATTTCATAACTAGTAATTCAGGCAAGAAAGAGTCTGATCTCTTATTATTTGCTTCTTTGCTCTTGATCCCTTGCCTGGAGTGCTAATGAAAAGTGTAAGAAGGCCACATACTGTTGTTAGGTGGCTCACTCGGGCACTAGGTGCAACTGTCAGAAATAAGAAAATGAGTTACTTGCATGCTGAACTGCCTTCTTGAATTCTATCAGCTGCATCAGAGCTTCCCTCCCTTTATTCAGTCTGCAACACTGCCTGTAAATATGTTAAGAATTTATGGGGAAGATCTGTCTTTTACTCATTGAAGANTTTTTTTTTTTTGGTTGCTGGAATTATTTTCCTTTGTCTAAATTTTAAATTTTATGAAATAGAGAAACTAACACTGGCCAAAAATGGTGTACTATTATCTAAATGGAAGTTAAACAATACTTGATGAGAAGACCATCGAAACAACAGGGAAAAGTGCACTTCACTTATGTATTTTGTCCATTATGTAGTTTATGTTGTGTGTAAGGAAGAACCTGGTCCTCCTTGCTTTCAGATTTCTAAAGTCACAGAAGACACCACAGCCCCTCTCAGTAAGTGGAAGGAATCAGTAGGGATAAACCTACTGTGAAACATAAACATAAAGGCTGGATTTTTCATTATCATGCTGAATATTTTTTTAACTTATAAAAAGTATTTCCTTTAATAATTGTTACTGTTCTTGCTGTTTTACTAAGCTATAATTTCCTAATGCATATTTCTGGGGAAAGAATGGGGAAAAAGCAGTGCAGCGCATCTGGAAAAATGCCTCTTAAATTTCTCAGATTTATGTAGGTTATAGCTTCACATCTGGTATGAGTCTGAGCCTGTCATAGAAGTCAGTCCTAATCAGGTGCTGCAGGTTTTGATTTCTAGTACAGACTATATCCTTTTGAACAATCTGACTTTTCTTATCATTCCCTAACAATTTTTTCATGTCCACCAGTAAGTTAATTTCATTGTATCTTTTCATAAGTATATATTTCCGGAAAGTAAATTAGAAGACAAAAATGTCACCTGTTCCATATCTATCAGATTTTCTCTTTATACCACCATCAGTTAACACATACCGAATCCCCATGAATTACTTTGTAAAGATTTTATATTTTTTACATCATTATATTTTACATAATTTTTATTTTTTACATCATTATGCAGGTTAGACATATTTTTTCAATTAATGGCAATGTAAGCCACAAAACAATGGCAAAATGCAGAAATGTACTCATACTCTGTCACTTTAATGAATGCATATTCATACATGTCTGTCTCTCAAAATTAAACATTTGGAAGCAATCTCTCAGAATTTTGTATAAAAATGACACTTGACCAATTCAATAAATAGTTTAGTGAAGCTATCATTTTCAAAGCTCTTACTTAACGGCTTATTTATACTGAATAGGCTAAGACCTGCACTTCATTAGCATTCAATAGGAAAGCATGAGAAGTGCTAGGTATCTGTAAACAAAAGATTAAAATGCATGGATGCCTTACTTGGTAGACTAAATGGATGCAATTATCACAGGATTATAGAGAAAGATGAGGCGTTCAAAATCACCACTTGCTGATGAAAAGCAAATGAGAGCTGTTTCAGTGGAAAACTGTGATCTGTCCTGCAAAGAAGCTTTCTAATAAAATCTAGGGTTCAGTTTTAATCCCTTTGGGATGACAGACATGGTAAATTAACCCATTTTCCTCAGAAGAAGTAGGGTGCTTACTGATTGTATATTTCACATGAGTAGATATTATTTAAATATTATATATGGGGTTTTTTTAGTATATAAGTATGTTTAACAACTATTACGATCAAACTGACCCATACATAATATAGTTACACACAAAATATAAAAAATGCTACTGAAAGAACTTGAGAAGAAAACCTAATATAAAAAATCACTTATGGAACAAAGACAACAGAATATTATCTGCATCATGGAAGAGTTCTATAGAAAAAATAAAAAAGAAAAAAAAAAGAAAAAGAAAAAAGAAAAGAAAATGTAGCATAGGAATACCTCCTTTCTGCAATGGGAAAAGAACAATGGGGGTATGGGTGTGGGTATGTGTTTCTTTGTTACTTTTCAGAGCAGACTCACTGCATTGTCTGGCAATGTATAGGTTCCTTACAAGAAGTTTTTTGCTATTGACACATCTTAGAGTACAGGAAGAATATTCTTGCTGGATGGACTTTTTTATGGATTGTTACTCCAGAAACCAACAGGCTGCAGAACAAATATCAACTCAGTCATAAGAAAAAGAAAACACCAGCAGGAATACGCTGGAGCATAGGAATTATTCCTGTAGGTTCTCTCTGAGTGGCTCAATTATATGCAAATAAGAATTTCAATTAAAATTACTACTAACTTGGAAGAGCCAAGGATTGCACATGTATCCATTCAGAACCTTCTGGTTTCATACTATTGGAATTGTTGGCATTGTTTTCTTCAATTTAATTCAATTACAGAAGTTGTAAAAATCATTAGCAATAACATTGTTATCATGCCAAACTCATATTGCCTTCAATTTACTAGTAGTTGTGCTCACAATGTCTACCAATTTTGTTTACAATGCAAAAAATAAAAGAAAATTGCAGTGCATTTCATGTAGCCACTCATACTGAAGAGGTGAACACATTTAGTAATTTGTTCTGACCCAGCTACATTTATTCAACCGGGGTGATCTAATCTCAAACTACTACAAATGGCAATGAACCTTTCCAGTTTTGGAAAGCAGACAGGAAGTGAAACAGGACATAATCAGTTCTATTATTAAGTCAAGAAACAATCAATATCAGTAATGCATAATCACTAGTTCTCTTGAGTAAACTGAGAAAACAAATCACTTCAGCTTCATGCTCTTAAAAATCCTGTTTAGTCACAGCTAAACCCTCATTCAACTATGAAATTCCTCACAGTCTCAGGCAATGCAAGATTTCTCTTTTCCGTTATATTTATCTGATAACATCAGTAAAATCAAGCAGTTCAAGAAATACTGCCTATTCCTTTCAAATTTGCGTGAGCAATTATTGTTTAACTACATGAAACAGTACTAGTTTTCCATATTTTACAATCCAACAAGAGGAAGCTCAAAACTATAAAAGTATATGCTTTCAAATATTTGTTTAAAAACTTTTAGTTTGACTCTGCACTGTAAAACTTCAAACAAAACCTTTTCTTTTCCCTAAAAACAAAGAAAAATTGTTCAGAATGATAAAATATAAATGGCATTATATTATCACAAGCACTTCTCAAAAGATCCAACCTGATTTTTAATTTTAGCCACAAAAAATTAAATCAGACAGTAAAGATAAATGTTGAAGAGATGGATAATATTTCTTTCCTATTCATTTTCATATGCAAAATATCCCTGCTTCTGAAATTTAAAGAAAAAGACCAAAAATCAAATAGTTGCTGTTATGATTTGGATACATTACTTCAGAGCCCACCTTCCTGAATAAATTTATTATGTAGAGTACTTCCAACATACTGCACTTTCAGCCAAGTTTAGCTGCAATAGCTCAATCTTCAAGTTATATTCTCCCTGTAGAAATACACATGTAATTCCTTCTGGTTTATCCTTAAAAAAAAACCAAAACAAAACAAAACAAAACCCCTCAAACATTCATTAAGCAATAAACAGAGAATAAAATAATTACAGAAAAACTTCTAGTATTTTATCCATGCTTCTTTGATTAAGGACTGACAGAATGGACCCAAAACTTGCTGTAGCTCATTTGAATATAACAGTACAATTAATCCATCCAAGTTAAAATTGCTTTATACTATAACTGAATAATTTTTTTCCATGTTATAAGGCAATTTTTTATACATACATCTGTGATGGCAGAGTGGCTTTAAATTTGAGAATGAAGAAGGAAAAAGTTCATGCAAAAGAAAGTTATTGTTTCTGTAAATGAAACAATTGTAACACATTAGGCAATTCAGCAAAAATATTTTCACCTGACCACAAACCCACTTTTCTTGCTGTTCTTTAAAACAAAACCAAAAATCAGTGGTTAAACTATTGTACTGATTTTTTTGACCTGAAAAAAAAGTTGAATTTTAATCAACTGGAAAAATATATTAAAAATAATGCAAAGAACTAAACATTCCAATGGATTTTCTTGGGTTAATTAGGTGAAAATGCAAGCAGTATTATTGTAAGCATCAAACAACTAAGCCACATGTTGATTTTATGAAGTATTCTCAAAGGAAAGTGTGTCACTTACAATTTAACTAAACATATTTGCTTTTATGTCATGATTTAATATAATGTAAGACTGCATGAGACACAGCAAATTCATATCTGGATTGCCTCTAGCAATATTTTAAATTTATATGCACTATCTTTTACTGAATCTACATATTCAAATATAATATATGGATAAAAATATGCTTAATTTACTGAAAAATACTAGTTATAATAATAAAATATATACGTTCACATTACATTTTATGATTAGTTATATGCACCATTATTTATGTGCATTTTATGCGTTTTTAAAAATGGATACCAAAATTACATGCAATAAGTAAAAGTAGAATAATATTTGTCTGTGAGGTTTTTTATAATGACAGCAGAGTAAACAGGTAGAGACACTTTTAAAGATAGCTTTGTACAAAAATTTTTTGAGCCTCTGACTTTAAATACAAAAGGTGACATTTATTATTACAGATAAAACTGTTTAAACATCAGCAGTTATTAAACATTTCTAGGAAAAAACCCAAACAACAACCTTTGCCTAAATTGAAAATTATCTGTAACTCATTAAGAATCAAATTTTGTCTTTATTTTTTTTTCTTCCAACATTGTTGTCTTCAACTGACAAATGCATTAACTAGTATTTTCATGATTCTTAAAATTTCTTTTTCACAAGAATAAAAGCCTACCTGTTTACCACTCTGTCTTTCATGATTTATAGTTATTTTAATCAACAACAACTTTCAGTCTCAACATGTCATTTAACCTAATTGAACTGCTAGACATAAATTCATAAATCAGGAATTATTAACAGGGAAGTAGGGAAAAACTTACCTAATTGTCACTTACTACAGTAAAATAAATATTCAGGTGCATATTCTGAACCAACTTAGATGACAGTTGCAGCTTTTGTTTCATAATGGTCATGATGCCAGTAACATTCATAGAGGCCCAAATTCAAGGCCGTATTTTTCACCATTGCTTCAAATACTAACTCAAGAAACTCAGGAGAACTTTTTGTCCTATCTATGTTCACCTCACTGAAATATCTTTTTCTACTTAACTGCATTCCATGTTGTTTGCTGTTCTATATGTCCAAATGGACCTTAACTAAAGTCTACAGAACTTGATGGAAGTATTTTCCATGATCCTTGGGGATGCTGTAATAGACCTACAGTCTAGAGTAAAATTTCCCAAATCTATGCATTGAACTGTGGATTAATGTGATGCACAAAGAATTTACACAACAGACAGTGTAAACAGGTTAATGAAATGCACAGAACATGAAATAAAATGACATTACACAGCACCATCTATGAAGCAGATTTACTATTTTACTAAAATTTTCACAATAAGTACAACTGTTATCATAGTAAATATTAACATGAGAAAATCAGAACACCTGCTATTTTCCACTTTGTCAATTTTTTTTCCTAAACACTACTGCTCTCTGAACTAGTGAAAAGAGATCATGAAAGTTATTACAAAAACGTATTCTGTTTCTGACTAGTATTAGTACTAGCATTTCATATGAAAATGCAAAAAATTGGAAGTTGAAAACTATGACAAAATTGAGAATTGCCCACACGCTACTGAGAAAGTTTCTTTATAATCTCCACCCATTGCTTTACACATGAAGAACTACCTCAGATGCACTTGTATATCTAATCACTATAGTTTTATTGCAAAGCACTCATTTTTTATTTTAGCCTAAGAAGAGTTTCAGAGGTTAATTAACAATCTACAAGAATAAAAGTAAGTAAATTCTCTTTGCTGTTTTAAATTTCTTATTTTCAATTTGATTTAATGTTCTTTCCTTGTCTGTATTCTGAAAAAGGGTAAACAATAAAGTATAATTTATCTTCTCCACATAATTCTCTCTTCACTATAATTTCATCATTTCTCCTTTATGCTCCTCTTCTCTAATTGAAAACTTTTACTGTTTCAAAAGGACTTATTTTATATAGCATGATTTATTTTTTTTTTGTTTTATCCCAGACTAAGGAATACTTGGATTTTCAATTCCACTAAAACTGCACACATTTGAACTAAAGTAGTTATATTTCTGTCATGTGGCAACAAAAAAAAAAAAAAAAAATTGCTACTGGGTGTTATGAAGAGTGCTATCTTTAAAAAATGTAATGACTATGAATAACTAGTAAACACTTTGATATCTTGAAACCATGAAACAATACTCTCATTATTTAAAAGTAAAATGCATCTATTTTTTCCCAAAATCTGAATTCTCTTAATATATGTTAAAAATTTGAATAACACATTGTTTATAGTTGTTCCAAGACGTATCTATTATGTCCATTGCCTTTAAATTATTCCTGAATTAAGAATGACTCATTAAGTAACCCTAAAATGATAGTAAAAATAATACAATTCTGCAAGTTTAATATGTAAAATAACTTGACTCTTTCCAAGTACAGTCATTGATCTGCTCCTAGAGCCTAGACTGTCAAATCTAATGAAAAGTAATTTTAGCATGCATTCTCCTTTATATTCCCCAAAACACGCCTTCAAGAAGGTTTTAGAAAATCAGAAACTGAAGTCCTGATCTGGAATTCAGAAGTTATTGTCATAGAAAATCAGCGAATCTATGTCCATTGATGTAAGAATATTCAAAGAATATGCACAGTGTGCATTAGCAAAATGTTAGCAATATCTTAGATCAACTTTTTGAAATAAAACACGTTGATATTTAGCCCATGTTCTAACACATGGGTAAAAAAATGCCTTCATGCTTCCAGGGAAGAAATAATATTTGTTATACAAGAAATAACAGATCCATGTAAACCTTAATGATTACATATATCTTTACAAACGATCACTTTTTTTTCTGGAAAATGTTAGTCCTCATCTTTGTGATAGTCTAAAACCCCATGTACTATCACTTTCATGGACTTCATCAGGTTTTGTAATGTTCCTAAACTGAAAGGGTTGACTGAGTTCTCAGAAACTACTTTACATAAATACTTATCAAGCTGACACATCTTCAAAGATTACATTTAACCAATTTCCCTATTTTAAGAATCCTCAAAATCCTATGTAAAAGATAGAAGCTGCATAGGCATTGCATTCATTCTTCATTTAATTATTTCTGAAACAAAAGCACATTTGAACTGCTACCTCTGTAAGATTACTTTTAATTCTTAAACTTCATGATATAATATCCTATATTTGCCCTTACCTTGAAATATGTTTTACTAGGAAACCCAGTCTGCAAGCGTTCAGTGTAATTTAGTCCAACAGTGTGTAATTCTCTATTAGGCCTTGCAAAGTTGCTCATACTATTGACTGCAATAATAGGGGATTCATATGCACTACTGATTAGAAGATCTTGACATCTTTGTCCAAACAAAATTTTTAGAATGGTTATTCTCTATCTATGGATAAGACTGTAATTTTGTAATATAAAACAGTGATAGTCTATTCTACGCTAGTAACATAAAGTAATAAATTAAGAATTATTTCCCTTTAAGAGGATAAAACACAATATAAGACAGAAAGGTACTTGAGAAATTCAAATGCTCCCTCTTTTAAAAATAAAACACCTATTGATTTCCTCAATTCATTCAAGAGTTTGTCACCAGTTGCAGGGAAGTAGATACTGCAGAGGACCTCCTAAAGGCACATAATGAAAAGTGAAATCATATTTTGCAATGTAAAAACATATGGACTTCTTAAAAAATGTTTGGTCATTCAAAGGTTGCATAACAAATCTGGCCTTTCTATTCAATTTGCAACAATCTTCTTGTTTAACATTTAACATCCCAACAAAGTGCATAGCAATTCACTGTTGTCCTTCACCATACATTAAATGTCACTCATCAGAATGACAAGAACAAAAAAAATTATTACACTGGAATCACTACATAATAGGATATCTGTTAATATAGGCACAAATGTGATTTTTATATGGACAATAAGCCATTAAAACATTTTCAAGACCAATGTTATGTTTCTTTCTGCTTTTAAAATTGTCAAAATAGAACTTCCTTTAAATAAAACCAGTAAACTAACAACTATAATTGGGATAATATGGGTTCGCGTGAAGTATTTTGGAGTAGTTATTTATAGTATTTTTTGCACTTATTTGTCACTCTGAGATTAAAGAAGTTTTGTCATCCCAAATTGAGACCTGCAAAATTGTTGTTTTATGGTTTTTTTCAGGGGGTTTTGGTTGCCTTTTTTTTCGTGTGCTGTTCTTTGGTTCTCCACCCTCTTCAAAAAAAGAGAGCATAATCTTTTTGTTTAATTTTTGTACGTGATATAAATATATATATAAATAATTCTTCATTTAAAGTACTTGATTAATGTCTCATCAAAAATTTACAATAAATAATGCTCTTCCCCAATAAACATATAATTCTATGAACTTCCATGGTTATATCTGTATCAGTAAGTGAAGGGAAGGACTCAGACTTCAGCAATAGTATGTAATCATCCATACAGTGTATTTGTTAGGGCATTCCTGTTGACAGTTTTGGCCTATGCTACACTCAGATATTGCCCAGATATGATCTAAAGAGACAGGAAATCCTGGTAAGCACTGTGGGTGGGATAACTGGGATGATGGAGAATTTAATCATATGGATATTTCTGGCCCTCTGGGACAGAAAGAAAGCCCTGGACTCCAGCCCTTGCAGAGTATATGCACAGTCTTTAGAATCCACTGTGTTACTATCAAAACCAGTGAAAGCTTTCACACCAAATGCTGCAGGAACATGATAGGACAATAATATTATTGACAGTTGATTACAAAATGCTCCATCCTTTCTGATTATGTCATTGCAATTCTCAACTGTACTAATAATTGTACAAATTGTACAAATTAGTTATTGCTTATGGAACACACAGGCTTTCTTCAGGAAAGACTAAGGTTAAAGGAATTCAAACACAAGACACTTTTAAAATTTGATAATAACTGCAATTGACCTACAAGGGTTTTCTTCAGGGACCCTCCTGAATTGCAGCTCCATATCCTGATCATGGATAAATACCTGAAGTTGTTTTGGGTTTGGATTTTTTTGTTTGTTTTGTTTGTTTGGGTTTTTTTCATTATCTAGAAATCTTTCTCCCACCTTCCAATAAAACCCTGAGGCCTGGATATGAGCTACCTCTCATATATTCAGCTGAATATCAATGAGATAGCAGTACTTCTTTGATTGACAGCACCGATAGTCAGGAACTCACATCCCCACATGACCACCACTGAGCTGCCTCCTTCACAGAGCTATCAATGAGCTGGAATTCACCCCTCCAGCTCTCCAATTTGATAAAACTCGATCAGGGTACTAAGTATTTTAAGTCTTGACACAGCAGACTATTTATTTTAGATTTTTCCAAGAAACTGTGATTCTAGAAGTAGTATTTCAACAACAGGGAGACTAGATCCAAACTTCTTCTGGGCATATGCAGTAACATTCTTTTCTACAGAAACAGACTCTGCATAGGCCTTTCTCTTTCTTCTTCTTTGAGGAAGGACAATCACATCAACTTTATTATTACTGAGGACCACTTATGTGACTTCATTCTGTATTTAGCCCTGTCATTTGACTCAAAACATACTGCTTCTAGTACCACATGGCCTACCTAAATCTAATCTATTATCTTCCCTCTGACCAAACTGCCAAAACAAATGTTTGTGAGTTAAAGAACATTGTAGAGATTCAGCTGCTGTAACACCAGTGTCTCAGAGGTAAAGGCCCCACAGGCAACTTGTATGTTTCTGCAAAGGCAGTAAGTGCATACTCCGGTCCCATATATCTGCAGATTTTTCCATCAAGTTTCAATACTTACAAACACAGTCCTTTCCACATAAACTGAAATGTAAATTTTCAGATTTTCTTCTTATTTTTTTTTCCTTATATCCACTGCTCTTCGCCAATAAAAAGACAAACTCTGAAGTGATTTTAATGTCACTGCCATATGATAACCTGTGTGGTTATTCCACCAGTTCCAGTTGAATCTTATCTAGACTTCACATGAGAATAGCCTCCAGGCCAAAATCAATACCTCTCTTTCAAAATCATCCTCAAAATTCCCTTGCTTTATAATGTAAACAGCAAACTGAAATGTGCTCCTGACTACATAGCTGAAGAACTATAACTGCTGAACCTAACTTCTTAAGAAATTTACTCATTTTTCACTTCATTTTCTTCATACCTCATAGAAATTTTGTTCGTATTTAACTATTTAAATTATTTAAATACTCCTTCTGAACTGTGAATTCTTTAAAGCAAGTATTTGTGTTGGCTATGTAACAACATGACACGGCCCTGCTTAGCAATGCTCTGAAAGCTGTCCTGTGTTACAGGAAAGCCCAATTAAGCTTCCCCTACCACCTAGAGATCTTCACTGCTTTCGTCTCTGGAGTCATTTAGATTTGTTTATAGAGGCACAACACCATCATTCTTACTGGTGTTGACATTTGTCTTTGTTCAGGTGCAAATGACTATACAGAATAGAAGGCAGGATGATGAGGAAGGTGTTATGAACATTAAAAATCCCCATTGATGTTTAAGATGAAGTCAGAATTGAGCTTTTAGCAGCAGCTGAACAGAACAATATGAGGAGCCCCTTGTATGCATCTACCTACTAAGTACCTTTATCTAATTACAGTTACATTTGAAGCAAGGTGAAAATTCCTTTCATTACCGTAAATGAAGGGCACACTGACCAGATTTTGACAAGATTAAGTACTGACTCTC
The DNA here is from genome assembly GCA_013397055.1 of Pachycephala philippinensis. NCBI lineage: Eukaryota > Metazoa > Chordata > Aves > Passeriformes > Pachycephala > Pachycephala philippinensis. The sequence continues at coordinate 333,118 of VWZT01010543.1, read as the reverse complement.
CTCTAACATGCCCATTTAGAAGAAGAGGAGAGCAAGAGAGAGAAAGCAAGAGAGAGAAGTGTGTGGAGGATAAATATGACAAATTTGAAGCCTTTTTCAGGTATTTTTGCAACATGACATTAAATTTGCTATGCTCCGTGTGCACAGCAAAGCAGTGCAATGCAAAAATTTCTGCTGCCTGCTTCCATTTTTCTTCTGGACAGGGCTCATTGGTTACATTGTGTCAGCCACAAAACCAGAGAATTTTCTAAGCAGTGGAAGTCCTTCCAAAGGAACTTCTCTGAACCTGCATTACACTATAAGCCTTTTGACTTTCCCTCCAAAATATCTACCAAGAAAATTGCTCCAGAACATGAACTAATTGCTGTACTACCTGTTAGCTGAAAACTGTTTGATACCCCTGCTGATGGTGCTCTGGTACAGAACACTATACTTCTACAAATCAAACAAGTAAAAAATAAATAAGCATCCTATTCTGTGTAAAGCTAAAGCCATCTCTCCTAGGAAAGGACGAGAATATCTGGGAGAACGGAAAAAAATTGCATAACCTTCTTTTGCTATCTACCACTTCACTATTCACCCCATAAAAAGTTTTCCATGCAGCATTCCTGCCCCACATAGCTGAGGAAAGAAGAAACCCAAATGGAAAGAGGCAGTAGATCTGGGTGGTTTGCCGTCTTTAGTCTCCTGAAATTATATGAATGATCTCATCAAGCTGAAGTAATATTGTGTTTATGTTTCTTTCATACAGCTAGTGTTTATCTGTTGTAAAGTCTTAAGGAAAATCCTAAATGGCAAATGAAGGTGCCACATACATAATAGGCACACAAAACAAAAAAAACAGTATAATGAGAGTGATGTGCCACAACAACCCTACTTAATAAAAATTACTTATATTTGAACTTGTCTCTGATGTGCTGTAAGAATTATTAATGCCAATTTTTTTTATATTTTAAACATATTGTTTTCTAATAAAATCATCTATATTCCTTAGCTGATGTGGGACTTTTAACCGAAGTGCTAAAAATTTTCAATATTGTTGAATAATTTTCTTGTAAGAAGGACATCTTTGTTGCTAAAGACAAAAATATTGATAATAGTATAATAAATTACTAAGAGCAAACAAACAAACAAAGCAACACAACAAAAAGACACCTACCATTCTTAAACCTGAAAATGCATGACTAGATTTACACTAAAACAATTTCACCATCATTTGAGTTAACACTGAGTGACTTCCATACATAAAACAGAAACGCTTGAAAGACATGCTACAGATTTCAATTCAGTATCAAAAACAATTATCATACTTATTTTTTCAAACTGATTTCTGATCAAGCCCTGTCAGTGCTTAAATGACTCATACTCTCTAATGAGTTAGAGACGGAAGTCTTGCATAAGAAAGGTAAACTTCTGGAAACAGCTAAATCAGAAAGATCTGGAGATAAATAATTCCAATATGTCTGTCTACAGGAACTTCTAGGGATCAATCTTATTTCTCCCCAGATAGTGAGTAACACTTAAAGTCAAGAAATATTCACTTTTTATTTCCTTACTTCTTTTAAAGATATGCTTCTGGTTTGAAGTATAATGTTTAACCATGACCCAAGTCTAATAATTATTTTCATCCAAGAAAGAAATGTTCTATCTTTCAAAGATGTAAAGTTCTGTTAAATTTATTTTGTTTGGGGTGTTTTCTTTTTCTGTTTTGTTTTTCCTTCAATTTAGCTCTATTTACATGCCTACTTAAATTTATTTTTCAAATATAATTGAAAATTATGATTGAGAGAAAAGATATTTAGAAAATTTGGGTTTAGATAAATTTGCAGAAGCTAAATTATTTCCAGTTCTGAATTCAGAAACCTATGCTTAGTAAAAAACCCCAAACCAAAAAACCCACCTTATATTCTAACAGACAAGTTCCACCACTCCAAATAACTGGACAATTGACTATTCAGTTACAAATATCTAAAAGTATTCGAGGATTGTATCTGCATTTTTAACACTACATAACAGCACAAGGTCTATTTTAGAGAACAAAGGAATAAAATTCATAAAATACTTGTTACCCAAGTTTTCTTATCCTTCAAGTAATCCTGAAATCAAACAATCCAACAGAGAACTCTCAAATACTATTGTAGATAAGCTGCTATTTCATTCCACTAAACATCTGTTCCTAGAGTTTTCTACAAGGTTAATAACCATCGTATCATCTTGGTATTTCTTCCAATGGTTTACCTCTCCCTCTTAATTTAGATGAAATAAAGAAATTCGTTGCATATGGTCCACATATTTAGCAAAAATATAACGATCATTTTTATATGTTTGGCTTATTTAGCATGAAAACTGCTTTTCAATCCTTCAGCGATTTCTGCCCAATATTCTTTTCTTTTCCTGGGTCATCCAGAAGAAGGGTAAATAGAAATCATGACTTCTAACATTCAATTTTCCATCCCATCACTATAACCTCTACTTTTTTTATGAAAAAACCTTTCACTGTTACTCAGATGTTCCAAGCAGGATGCATACATGAAATTACTTGAATAAATAAAATGTCTGTTATGTCAGTTTTCTGTTTTGACTTCGGGGGAAAAAACCAAACAAACCAAAACAACAACAAACCAAACCAACCAACCAAACAAAAATACCACCCAACAGTTCAGCTGCTGGTTGAATTAGTTTTCTAATATATCAGGCACTCTGTAAATTCAGTCACTGGTGCTAATGGAAAAGGAATCAGTCAATCAGCTAACTTGCAAATTTTCAAATTACCACTCACACCCGATTATTAATGAAATATTTTGAAAATGCTGTGTATGTTCTCAGATTCTTGACTCTATTCCCATTCCAGTAGATCCTTGTGTTCTGTTCTTTAGGTAGGGGGACTACATACCTCATGAGAATGAGGTTTTGCATATCTCACAAGAAAACTGCTCCTATGCATTATGGTGAGAGTTAGTTTCCTTCTCTCCACAAATAGTATACATACCAGAGTAAAACACATGAAAGAAACCAAACCTAAATTAAAGCAAATAAACCTTCTGTCCCCTAACTCCAAAAACATAAGAGGCACTGACCTTTCTCAAAAGGATCATTTTATCTTTAAAAACATTCAGCTTCCTGTATAGAGGAACCCTTCTCTTTAGGCACATTTAACGTTCCATTCTATCATCTGCTAAATAAATATACAAAGTGCCAAGCCTAAACTTGTGTTTTCTTTTCTTGCCTCATATAGAGGAAAAAACTGTTTTGACAAAACAGAATTAAATGACCCAATATATATATATAAAAAAAAAAGAATGTTCAGCACTTTTTCTGAAGACTCAACTTATTTTCAAGAAAGCGACTTCCTAAAAGCAATACAATATTCCTCTCATGTACTATATATGCTGATAATTAGCAAGGGCTGTTAAAAATTAGGATGAACACCTGCACTGTAAATAATCTTTCAAAACTAAAAAATAATTGTTCCTCAGATGGTTTTTCACAAGCATGGACTATGAAATTGTTTGCTAATGGATGTTAACACAGTACAGAGAAATTAACAAATCACTGCCCATGGTAGATACGAAACATTATTTTGTGTGATGCTATAGAACTCTTGACAAAACAGTCTTCAGACATTGATTCACTTATGGAAGTTGTTTATCCAAGACATTTGAAAATGCAAAAGTAGGTAGATGACATCTACTTTGCTTTCAGTTAAACCCAATTAGATAAAGACAGTTACAAATTTTCAACGAGAAATGTCACTGTTTTGACTGCAGAGATACTTTCAAGAACAATTTTCATAGTATGTATGTTTATAACACTATAACTTGGCCATAGAGTGTGCAAAAATAAAGTCACAGAAAACTGGGCATGTAAACTCAATTATGAGTGTGTAAGACAGAATTATGTGTGTCTGGAAAGGAATGACAATACAGTGTGGCATAATATCTTCCAGCATCTCCAAGCTTGTTCTAAAGATGAAGGGTATGCAAATATAATTATTAAACTGTCACAGGTTGTTAGAAATAATGATTTAGATAAAAAGTGAATGGCATTCAGACAGATGTCTAGCAATGAACTCTGTGAAACACAATGAATCAAGCAGAACAATTCTAGTCAGTCAAAAATCAAAGTAGAAGAAGGCCATTGGGTACACTCATTATTTCATCAGCTATTCACCAATGAAAACTTAGAAGACTTTACTAGTAAAGGTGGTTTATCCAGCTGAATCCTCTCCAAGAGGTTTAGTGAAGACCCTTGTGATCCTAAGATTCAAGGTACTGTTGAGATTCAAAAGGATATACAGGATCCTGACATATTTGGGCAGTGAAATACTCAGTGTAACACGTAAATGAGTAACTGGAACAAAGAAGAAATCACAGAATGAAAAGTAGTTCAACATGACTTTTGAAGCAACTTTCCATAAATACCCTCAGATTCTATAAAAGACTGCATTGCAATGTTCCATCAATATGGAGAGGAAAGGTATGTTTTAAAATATGTAACACCTGTATGTAGGAAGTCATAAAAGTAAAGTCAGAATGGGTACTTAAGTGAGAATGAAGAGATTGAGTTGCTGGTGGTAAGAGACACAAAATTCCTTAAGGATGAAAAGAGGTACAATTCAGCCTTTCAAAATACCTACGTTCTTGGATAATTAGTAATGAATTGTAGAGCCTTGCAATGTCTTTCAGAATAATGAGAAAAAAGTAACAGAAAGGATGGAAAGTTTCTAGACCATCTTCAATTTTACACAGCATTATTAAAATACTTCTATACTCTTCATTAAAAAAAATAAAATCTGATTAGGGTAATCTACAAAGGAAGAAGAATTAACATAAAACATACTGGTGAAGCAACTGGGACAAAAAATGTATATTACAAGGTGCTTTCCTTAAGGCAGAAGTCACCAAACCTACCACTTTCCTAAAATACCTACATCATGAGAGGCAAAAAAAAAAAAAATCAGTTTCTTGACATGGGAATCCAGAATTGATTCTCTTCAAGTGAATGTATTTTTCTTCTCCAACATGCTTATGGAGATCTAGCCAATGGGGAGTACTATATCTTCTGTTGGACTGCTAAAGCAGCTGGTTATGATTTTTTCAGCCAACCTCAGTAAAGTCATTTCAGTTGTTTTGCTGGCAACAGTTTCTTCATAGTTTTGATGCGTGGCAAGTAGTTTCTGGGATTTCAGACTGATCTACCACCAATATAGCAAGGATTTAGAGAAGTGGGGATTTTTACCCCTAAAATGTAAGGAGGATATTTATGCTAAAAAGTTTAAAAGATAAGAAGTTTTCTCTTACTGTGATCTCTAAGAATATTGGAGCAGAGGTTATTATGTAGATATTGTGCTTGTATGTAGACTCATAGACCTCATGGAAGTCTTGTCTCTTCTTGAGCAGCTGAAGGAGATTGGAAGCATTCAGAAGTGGTTCAAGCAAACCTTGAGGGGTTAGGATGAGGAGTCCATACTGAGTTGTTTATTTATAAACTATAAATATAATAAACTGACATTAAATTTCTTCTGGAGGAGTCAGAGAGATCAAAGCATTCTTCCAAGTGTCCAAATGCAAAGTGAGAAATTGTTGCTTAACTCATCCTATCCAAGTCCTTCTTTAAGCCATATATCCTTATCCAAAACATTTAGATTATATAACACTGACTGTAATATAAATCATAACTTCTCAAAGTAATTACACAACCTAGATGATGACTGTGAGAGGGAATTATAATTCCAGTATATTTTGCATTTTTTATATAGAAAAGAGGCAGATCATCAGATCTGTGTGCTAGCCACAGAAAATTACTTAATTACTTAAATACTGTTACTAATTATACAGATTTATGCTAATAAAATGGCATACAGTGCACTAAACTGTTTAAACAATTTAAAGCTTTCATCCACATTTTGGGAAAAGTGATACTTAGAAGTAACTGAACATATTTGAAATATGGGTAAATCTTGCTTACAAAATTTCCAGTGACTGCTGTCCAGGCAAGATAACTGTACAATTTCATTGTTAGAACATTTAGCAGGATAGACTAAGTAAAAAACAAGTGCTTAATAATTTGCTTATGAGTCCACAAAATTAAGATATAAGATATAATTAAGATGTCTTCTTTATATTACCTCATCTATTGAAACTTCATTTAAATTAAAAAATTCCAAAATTAAAATTTTGCAGGTCTCATGTAAAGGAGAAGAAATTTAGTTTCAGCAAGTAAGCTTTCTTGAATATTCATATAAAATACTATGATTTCTTAGTATAGCTGCACAAACATATACTTTTTAATTAAAAAGTTTAAAAAGCTATCAAAGAGAAATAAAAACTCTTGTCATGCAACGTGCCTGGTTCACTTGACCAAAAACCTCAATGTTCCAGAGGTATGCACAGTTACTTTTTTTTTTTTTCACAGTAAAGATGATCTCTAGTGTTAGCAAGGATTTGTTTTTCAACCAGAAGAAAAATTTATGAAAAAAAGCAGACTATGCAGAATCTTTTGGAAGCAATAAACTAAGGGTCATCAGGTGCAACTTTATTTCAAAGACATAAAATTTTCTGATTTTGAAATAATTGTTATGGAACAATTTTGGGAAGTGTGTAATTTTTGGCGTACTTTTAGCCTTGTCTACATGCACAGCATTTTATAGTATAGTGACAATATCCCCACTTGCATTACAATTGAGGCAAAATTAAATCTTTGCATTACAACTGAGACCAAACTATCTTAAAATGCTAAAATTATAAGAGAAACAGATTTCGGGCTTGACACCTGGATTGCCCTATTGTATGATGAATCTATTCCTGAAAACACCTCGTAGCATATGCTGCAGTTCTCTAGGGAGACTTCAGGAGATAAAATTCTCATAGAAAGAATGCTTGTTAAGAATAAAGGGCAAATATGCTAACTTCCAACTTGAATAATTATCAACATAGTAATTTAGGAACCAGCTCCCCATAGTAACTGGAAAAGTAGTTTCCTCTCATTCTATCATTCTTTTCTTTCCATCAAGGTAGTTTTCAAGGAGTAGCTTGAAAATCAGTCAGACAAGCTTAAGGACAGAAATCAGCTGATCAAAAATATAAAATAAAAATGAAGACTGATGAGAAGTAAAAGGATATGCATGCACTCCAGAGAGACTTAATGCTCAGGCATCTGTTACAGTCTGAAGCAGCAGGCTATTCCTAAGCTTCTTCACAGAGAAAAGATTAGGATAAATGTGTGGAGACTTTTTAAAACTTGTCTTCTTTAATTATGTTTTTTTCCAGCTGTTAAGAGAAAAATATAATTTGTTGATGAGGCAACGTTCATTGGGCTCTCATCAATGCTTATGAGGAAATGGAAAATAGGTGATAACAAATGTTTTGGCAGCTGGAACCAGCACAAGGGCTTGAGTTACGAGATGTAGAATAGCATAATTCCAAAGGGAGGATAAGGCAGGAAGTCCTAGCATAAAAAATGTGTTGCATGTAAATGCAAATTAAGCTCTTTAAAATGACAGCCTGTGACTCAATATTAGGAATTAGGGCAGTGAGCACAGTTTAATGTATATTTGGACAATATTCACTGATACTTCAGAAAGCTGAGTGTAAGAAGCATAAGAGCTCAATAGTGGACCATTTTATCCAGGATAGGTTATCTGCTTTACATCTGATCTGTAAAAGTGAAGCACCTTGCTAAGGCAGCTGTATCTCTTCCAGTTTTGAAGATCAGCCATTTAACAGTAAACTTATTTAGGACAGGCAGATATGTCCACAGAAAAAAAAGACCTTACTACACAGAGAAATCCTTCAGTGAGCAGGGAATAACTTGAAATCCAGTAAATTAGACATAAAATAATTTGATAAAAATATTTAAGGAATTTAGTCTCCAATACATGTTTTCAGGAAAGATACAAAAAGATGTGGATGTCTAAAATTATGCGTAAGAGACTCAAAAATGCAATACAATCATCAGAAAACCCAGCCAAAGATTAATTTTGAAAGTCATTTATAGGAAATAAAACCTATTATGCATTTTTCAAAGCATAAAACTGGTTTTCTTCATATTGCCTACACAGAAAGGGAAGGATCCTCCAGTTAGATTTTGCAGGCCAAAAACGGGAAGCATCTTTTTCTTGTACACAGACTGATGGAAAATGGGGACAATAGGTGTCTATGAAGTCAATATACAACACTGTAAGAAAACAGCATGTTGCTTAGAAATTAAACAATGGTTTGCAGCAACAGACAGAAAAGAAATTCTGCTAATTGAGATTTTTGATTATACAGATCAGAAAATGTTGTGTAGTTGACAGAAGTCCAAAAAAGAGTTAGTGTACTTTGCTGAAGTCTTAGTTTTCTTTCTAATCATATCTAAACTGTGAATTTAACTTGTATTCTAAATCAAATGCTAGCAGACACAAAAAGACAATGCTATCTAGCACCAGAAACAGATCTATTACTGTAGCCACAAGAGGAGAAAATACTACGTGGATTTCTCAGTTTACAGAAAATGAATAGGCTTAATGTCAAGCAGACTGTGTTTATATATCAGCCATCAGTCTGTACAAGAAAGAAAGGAACGTTCAGAGACTAACCACCCTAAGTACTGAGATTCAACAACAGCAACAAACAAGATTAAGAGATTTTTGTATCTATGGAGAAGGCACAGTCTACTATAACTACCCACAAATGATGGCAATTAAAGAAAACACTGTGTACAACACATATAGGTTCATCCTACCTGCAATGCAAAATATGTATGTGCAATAATAGAATCATCTTTTGGGGGGGAACTACAAGAGGAAAATAAAATAGAAAAGCCCTCCAGCTAAAACATAAATCTTTCCTAGACTGTTGTCTTGCTAAGTGTGCAAAGATTACAGCTCTTTACATAAGGTTCTCAAATTGAAAGGAAAATCCAATACTCTTGCAAATAAAGGAGAGGACTGATTTAGATTTATGCTATATTTCTCTTTCTATGGAAGTATTTTCAGCAATTCATTCTTAAAGATTCTTGAATCTTGATATTTCTTCATTTTTCCTTAAATATCACCATACCACTAATTAATGAGTGAGATCCAAGTAGCACAACAGAATGGCACTTTCCATTTTTGATGTACCAAGCTCTTACATGCCAACATTGTTTGGAAGACGTGGTGAAACAATAACATCACAAAACATTTGACACAAAAATGGGAGGCTTCAATTTTAAAATAAGTATTCTATCCTGAACACTCTGATGAGCTGTAATTACAAAGCATTATATCATAAAGACATACTAAATACTGCTCCAAACAGAGGCACACCTTATTATGAAACACATAGAAATTATTATGAAACACTGGCAGTTAAACATCCATTATGGAAGGATTATTATGGAATAGAAATCTTCTTAATAAGAAACTCTAGCTAGAACCTATTAAACTAGTGGCATGCAGTCCAAAACTTTCACAACACCAGGACTGAAAAATACGTCAGCTGTGCAATACCTAACATATAATCTGTACTGAAAATACATACCACTATGCTGCAAAGTCCTCTTCACTACCACACTTCAAAGTATCTCTCTTTACATGACAGACAAAATTTTTGAATTGTATTTGCAAATAGGTCTTTAACTTTTGAATAACGTTCTTCTTTCTCTCTGCTTAGTATTCAGCAGGAAATTCAACTTTTAATTTAGACCTGTTGCCTTTTACGAGCGATAGTGTTAGAAAATGCTATTACATACTATTAAGTCATTCTGCATTATGAATAAAATCTGTAGATTGTCTTACATAACCCTACATCTTTTATTTCTGAATGTGTTATCAATATTTGATTGTACCAGTTAAGGAATATTGAAAATCTCTAGATATGAAGGCTGGTATAAATTTATGTGTAAAAAAGGTATTTTATACAACTCTACAAAAACCCAACTTCTCTGCTCACTATGAAACATACTCCGTATTGCTTTACAATGAAGATAATGCTTCCAATTACATAAGGAATATATGGTGCTGGTCACAAAAACAGACAAGTGAAAAATAATGTCAGCATTATTGGTCTGTTATCTGGTGCTTCTATATAAAAATAAATATTCCTTCCTGTTCTGCNAAAAAAAAAAAGGCTTCAAGAAAATCTATCTCTCCTAAAAAACATGTCAAGGCACATTTTCAAAGCATAAGTAGGAACTCAGCCATACAAATCCTACTAACATTAGTGGGAGCTACCTGTCAAAAGCACTGTGCATCATGCTGAAAATGTCCTTCAGTGATAACAGTAGGGTTAAAACTTTTGGACATATGCATAAATATTTTACGATTTCACAAGATAACAGTTGTGATTTATGCTCAGCTGTCCTTTCAGAGGTATCTGTATGACAGGAACACCTCAGAAACGATTGTACTCTCTGGTTATATAGTCCCCTAAAATATATGGGTCTTTCAAGAAACTTTCAACATAAGTCTGGCTCTTTAAAGCAGACTTCTAAAAAAGGTACTCAGTAAAGTCTTTCATTACAAAATACATTTCGGTGTTATCTGTATTACTTCAATACCTCTTGTACTTCATCTACAAGTGCTAAATTACTTTTAAATATAAAAATTTTCTAAAAATATTGTTTCTCCCTAATATAGGAATGATACAACTTCTCCAAAATGAAACAGAGTATCAAAGACAGATGGAGAATCCTGATACTAACTACAGCACAATAGAAAAAGAGAAATATGGAGATTATACTGTGAACCACACAATGAAATCATGGAAATCTCAGGACTGAAGTGAGATTTCATTATCAACTCAAACAAAAAGACCCCATCTTATTAAAGAGATAAAAGCCAATATAGTTTATATATATTTGATTAACAAAAAAATTGCAAGTGACTGTAAGGGGAAAAGAGACTACATACACTGTTCTGATTTTTTTTCTTTTGTTGTCATGACAAAAGCCAAAATTACAACACGTAAGACGGTATTTATGTGAGCATCTGAACTCAGCCCTAATGAGTTAAGAAGGAAAAGGTAAACATATTGGGATTTTTTGACAAAAGATGTTTTTCTGCTCATTTGGGTTGAAAAAAACAGATTAAAAAGTGAGCCCTATCTATCAAATCAACTTGTAATTTAACAATTGATGTATTGAGTTCCTTAATTCCAAAAGCTTAACTAAGTTTCCAAAAACATTCCCCTCAGAAGTGAATGTGATTCTGTGAAGTATCTCAGGGATTTCACCTAGCACAAAATTTAAAAAATAAATATTGTTACCCTGCTTCTAAGATACTAATCTACACGCTGTTTTGCAACTGGTAGATGCCCAGTGTGGACATCTAGAATTAGCGTGGGCAGATAAGTACTCAATTTGAGATTGAGCACCACAGCATAAAAACAAATCAGGGTAACAAAATAAAACTTGCAAACCCTGTGTTTCTAAATGCAGACTTATTGGGAAAAGATATTTTGAAAACTTTCTAGTGTCTCTATATTTATCAGTAAAAGAAGAAATCTAGCTAGTATAGTCAATACTTAGGGGAAAAGTCCAGTGACAAACTGGAGACTTACTATGGCAGTGGAGAATATTAATAGTGAGAACCCTCATCATTAATTATTCTTCTGTAAATAATGAAGTTTAAATACAAGAGTATGAAAGTAAGAAAATTTTTGTGACTTTTGACAATTATTAGTAAGAAAAAAATGGTAACAATTGCCAAAAAAATCACAAAAGTTGACATGTTACCTGGCTATGACAAAGAGCACACAACTGACACCCAAGTAAGCCAGCAGAATATACATCCAGATATCAGGGGAGAGAGGATTCAGGAAGGAGAAGACGCCCGGGTTTGTACCATTGGGCTTGCGGTACAAAATACTTATTCCAAGAGTCATAAAGGGCTTGGAAAAGTCGATGACCTTCTCACGAACATAGGTAATTGCCAATGGTGCAACTGCAAGGTCAGCTTTCTGTTAACAGAAATACAAAGAGAGAAAAAGGCCATAAGTCAGAAGAAACAGGCTGAAGCAGACAATCAGATTATGCAAAATACAAACTTTATATGAAGGAGATTTGTTCTTGTACAAGGTTGCCTGAAATTTTAAACTCTTTGCTCCCTATAAGTAAGGCAACAGATTTATTCTACTTCCTCTTTGCTAAATTGACATAGCATTTAGAAAAAATTAAAAGCACTAGTACAGGGATACAAGTGAAGAAAAATATTGCATCTTGCAGAAAACATGAACATCCATTGTCACATACTTTAAAACTTTATTAATTGTGCATTTCAACATATGTCTTCTCTTTGTCACTCCTTCACTGTGCTCTTTAGAAGCAATTATATTTAGGAAACAGATGTGAATATGCTAGTACAAGTGCAGGGAAAGGGCCAGGAGGCAGTTCTTCATCTTTTAGCATAAAATAACTGGTACAAAATGAAGACCAGTTTAAAATTGCAAGTGCTATACCTGAAAGGTTGCTGAGGATGTTCTAACAAAGTACAACTGTCCTTACTAGTTTGTGAGAATCACTACAAAATTTACAGTTATTAATCAATTGGAGTATTTAAAATGAAATCATACAATTGAATGTATTTTGTCAATTAACATTTAGTTTTAGTTATTTTAGCAATAATTCATGGGAGATTAGTAAATGGTCTATATTATTCTTTCAATCGAAACTTAAGGCAAAAAAATCTACAGAACGTACTTCTTAATCTCTGTTAAAAGCTCTTGAAACACTCTTGTGCATGTAGGCACGTGTATGTGTGTGTACATGGGCACATAAGAAAGAGAAAAGTTCAGAGTGAGAAAGTTTACAGTGCAAGACCTGGAAAGCTGTAAACTAAGAATTCTTTATAAACTACACGTAAATATAGGTATTTAGTGACAGAAATGGTATAGCTACCATGGAATATTGTTACCCAAGTAATATATCCAAGTAACACAGCTGCAAATAACACCATTTTCAGAATGCCTGTTTTAAGATACAGAGATTTGATTCCCAACAAATAAATTCATACATTTATGCACTTTTGCCCATTTGGTATTCTATATACTGTTTAACACTCAACATTCCATGCAATGCAGCATTTCACTGTTCCCTTTAATTTTTGTTTTCTCACCTTACACAAAGTTCTTCCATGGTCTATTCCTGTTATGAGCATTTATATAATTAGATCTACTGTGGTAAGTTACAATTTGAAACTCTGTTGGCACTGTTCATTTAATTTGGTAAGGGTTTACTGGTCAAAAAAATTACATGCACTTCATTTCCATTGATATTAAGAACTCATAGATATTAATCAAAACAGCAAGGCTTAATTCCACAGTGGATGACTTTTTATGGATTGCATATTATTGATGATATTCCAACTGATGCAGAAAGAAAATGGTAAAGTAAGAAACTAAAACTAGTTTGAATTAAAAGTTATAGGTTAACATGTAGAAGTTTGCAAAACATGACAACCCAAGCTATTAGATTGTGAGGCAAGTAGCAGACCTTAACCTAAGAGTCTGAAGCCTGCTGACTAGAAACTGTCAGAAGAGGTAGCTTCCCAAAGACAGAGAAATTAGAAGGCTATTGGTAGATGTGAATTTTTGTCTTACTATATTAAGAGAACCTTAATGAATAACAAATAATTTATTTTAATAAATACCATAGAAAATCCAACCCTTGGTCATTAGATGGAAACAAAACCATGTACAAATGAATATAGGTTGTAACTATCTCTACTGGAGCCAAGTTGCAGATGAAATAAGAAAAATAACTGTTCAAAAAAATAATATGTTTTATATCACAGAGTAGAACAGATATCCCAACCTGAAACAACAGATATAAAATTTATGTATATAACTTGGCATCTCAAGATTCTCTTCAGAGCCGAGTAACTGTTTCAATATTCTTGAACTAGAATATTACCATAAGAAGAAAAATAAAGCATCTAACAAAAAGAAAAACCAGAGTTTTTAACACCTGAGGAAATGACTAACTTAAAAATGTAATGCTACCACATGTAACAACTTTTGCTAATATATTTTATCTCCAAAATACTCAATTCTTCTGGCAATTCTTTAATTCGGAAAACAGCACTGTTTGAAAGTATGAGAAAGCAGGGGCAAATTTTCCAGAAGTGCAGTGCCAGTGGCTCCTACACTCATTTAGAATGAAGAAATTCAAGTAAGAGAATCCTCTTTAGTTTACTTCTAGGGAGGAATAGGGAAGGAATGGTGTAAAATTGGTATTTTGTCAGTCGACATTTAATAACATTAACAAATTAGTATGTCCTAAAATGGCTTTTTGATAAGTTCCATTACAAAGAATATTTGTCTCACTTGGCAGTGATAGATGATTCCATTTTTTAGAATGAATGTATGCATGCTTCTATTCTTTAAAGGAATAAAAAGATAAATCTATCTGAAAACACAATCCATAATAGCATTTATTCTTTCTTGAGATGAAAGCCTTTTTATGACAGCATCCAAGAATTGGTGAGGTAAGTAAGCTAGTTGCTACAAAGAGAAATTCTGCACCAACTAAAGGTTATAACAGTGATTAGAAACAGTCTGACAAGGACATTCCAACACAAGGCACAGTCCTGAGGAAAATGGAAGAGTTGTACCTGTACTATGTGCTGGAGGACTGCACTGCAGATAATAACGTGTGGTTGTGCATCCTCTCCTTTCCCGCCCCATTTATACTCTCTTCACACCTGTATAAAGTTTCCCTGTCTTGCTATCACATGCAGTTGTAGGATGTTCATTCATCAACAAACAACTCAAGGTATCCCTGATTTATTTCTGCTACAGAAGTACCTAAGGCAGGCTAAAGTCTTCCTCCTTTGCGTCTTCATTTACATTTTACTTCCAAGCAGACGTTTCACTGACTCCTTTACATAAAGTAGTATTCAAAGAAAAAGGGAGGACATTTTTTCATTTGTACAGGGCTGAAATTTGGTACATAACCTCTAAGAAGAGAGATTTTAAAATTATACTGAATTCAATCTATGCTTGCAGCAACAAATAACGTCAGCAAGAAATCTGCACGTTACCATTGCGCAGTGTATGGCCATAGCATGCATAGAAAGCTGTTATTTGCAGAAATTGGTGGTTTTTCTGTGAAAATTAACTCTATAAAACCAGGAGAAACAATCACAATAATTTTGGGGGAAATAGAATTTTGGAAGAATTTCATAGCCTCTACTAATAACACTGAAGAAAGGAAAAAACAAACGTGATTGAATTTTCTTTCATTGATAATTTTCCAAAAAGCTTTTGTCTCACCTATTTTGTTCAAAAGAATGAAGAATTTAAATTCAGTCTAGACACAGAAACAATGAAATGGCTAATAGTTATTTTTAATTAGAGTCTACAATTACACAATATTCCACCATAATTGAGTTTTTTAGCCAATGTAAATGGAGTCTTCTGGCAAGAATTTTGCTCCTAGCATTTTGCATTGATTTAGCAACCATTAATGTTTTTACTAAAAATGCAATGGGAATCATACACTATCGATTCTCTGTTGTTTATACAGTCAATCAGTGCGATCATATTGTAATTGTATAATATACACAAAACTACACATACACTGAAAAGACATTTAAGTAATTTTACTTCTCTACAAGCAGCAATGCACTTATTGCCTGTAATTATTCTTGACAATAAAGAAACCTACCTTTTTTTAAAAGAAAAGCTTCATAAAGCTTTTGTTTAATCCACTATGTTTCCTCAGCCTAAGACCTTAAGTCAATATGTAAACTTCTTCAGTCACCCCTAATTTTTGAGACTGTTAACCTGAGTTGAATTTCAGTTACATTCCCTTTGGAGAAAATGCATCCCCAAGATAAAAGACAAAGGCTAAAGCACAGCTTCAATTCTTTAAATCTGTCTAACACACTCTTAATGCACAGAGACCTTATGCATTATTCCTGTTCACAGAAGTGCATTTCCCTGCCACTGGTTTGAAAAGATAAGATCTGTAATTTGCTTTTAAGCTTACAGTCTATCCTAAACTGTCTTGTTCATGCTGCTACATTATAGAAAATTTTATACCCCACAAGAATTTTTTGGTCTTGTCACAAGATCTTTATTTCCTTTGAAACCACTAGGACCTTATTAGAGCTTCATGGCTATTTTTATTTTAACTAGCCACTTACATTACTTTGACAGAAATTGCTTCTCTAGTACCTTTCACAGGATCATAGTACAATTCAAGTGGGGAGAGATCAGGAGGTCTCTAGTGCAATTTTCTGTTCAAAGCATCTACTTGATGAGACCAGGTTGCTCTGCGCTTTACCCAGTCAGTGTTGAAAACCTCCAAGGAAGGTGACTACATGACATTTCTGAATAAGCCAGTCCACTGCTTATCACTGTCTATCCACATGGTAAGAAAGTTTCTACAGACAAGCAGTGGAGCAGGCTGTTTTTAGAGAGGTTATGCAATTTCCACCCTTGGAGGTTTTCAGTTTATGTTTGTTGCCTTTGGTCTTCCTGCCAGGCTCCTCTGTGAAAAGCCCAGATGAAGCTTCCTGATAACCTCCTCACAGGTCCTGGAAAGCTGCTACTAGAAATTATTACCTTTGTTGAATGTGAGTAACACACCAAAAAGTCAAAAAAAAAAAAAAAATCCAGATTTGATAGTTGAATTTAGATGTCATAACTTCTTATTTGCGGGATCCTGACTGGTATAATTTAAACTTAATTTCTAACAATATCTCATAGAGATAGAACAGTAGTAGTTGATACTTCATTAACATAATAAAGTATTTTAACATAAGAAAGTGGCATATGATGACAGTTTCAATAGATACCCGTTCACCTAACACATATGTTTTTAACTGCTGAGCTGCTTCTCAGTATTTGTTCAGCAATAAAAAGTCACTGGAAGACAGGTGGTTTACTCAGATTCATTTCACTGACAGTAATATTACACAGTTTCATTTCTTTAGATCTTCTTGTGTCAGCATGGCTAATTCTTTTCTTGGCAAAGTCTTGAACAGCAGTGGTAACTAATGTTTTTTTTCATCTACTCTCCCTTTAGAGAGGATCCTAGAAATTATCTAGAAATCAGCAATATCATTTACTTAGAGACAGAATTTTTTTTAAAGACAAAAGGTTTTACAGAGGAAATTTGCATTCTGTCCACTATCATAGAAACAACTTTTTATATGAATCCAACTAGACAAAAATGGAATGTATGGAATGCATGGAATCCTTCCTAGAGTGACTGTTAAATAAGATAAAGCATATGTTTTGATCAACATAACATTGTCTAGAACTGACTTTTGGTATTGTTTTCTGTTTGCTCCTTTCTTATTATGTGAATGTTTAGTCAAGGAAAAATGATATTACTAAATCAGTGGGAACTCTCTAATTAGTTAATTCATATTATTTCCTCTTAATCAGGGTTGTTCTAGTCAATTCTCATTTGCCTATGCCAGTATGGATAATATTTAATAGCTGAATAGGTGTAACATGAGTACCCATTAAAAACATATAGTTTCTGTCTGTTGATTTATAATACACTTTGACTAAAGAAGTTTGCACCAACTTCAATCTAACCTATAGGTACACAAATTGTATGTAAAAGGACTAGAGGCTGTAGACCAAGAAACTATATGTAGAAGGAAGATGGGTGACTATTCATTTCAACAGTAAATAAAACCTCAGAAGTAACTTTTATCACTTCATTTCAGGAATTTTGTACAAAGGTTTCTTCTAATTGTTAGAAGAGCAGCATTCATATACCCCCAGAAAGAGCAAACTGTCAAAGACATTTACAAGACTGTGTAGATATTGTGGCTCAGAATTCAGGAAAGGGAAACTCCCCCATTGAGAAAAAAAATTAAATAAAAGTTACATTTAAATGTTTCAGTTCTTGTTTGCTTTTTTACACACTCTTTCTAACATTGTGTTTTTGTACTAGAGACGGTTACTGAACATTAAAATTATTAGACTCCATGCTGCAGCACACCTTCTTGAAATAAAATACACAGGTAACATTGATTCCTTTTTTGCAGCTAGCATTTTTATTGTTATATTTTCCGTATTTACTGCAACTTCCTAGAAGTGTTGGGATTTTTTCCCAGTTGATAACCAGCTGTCACCTAGAATTTCAGCTACTGCACTCAAGACAGAAAAAATCCTACATCTTTTAATTTTGACATAATTTCTTTCTCAAATAGATGGGGTTTTATCAAATTGTTTCAGTGAACTCATTTCATCATGCAATAAAGTTTGACTTGTGTCAAATTTGACTTACTCCCATTTTTCTATATTACTTTGTCATCTGCAATTTTTCACAGTGGTATCAAAATGATTAATAACATTATTGGATATCATTTGGATGAAAGTAGATCACTGCAGGATATGCCACCTCTTATTGATTAACAGTACTCAATTAACAATTTTTTGAAATCTATAATTTCATCAGCTTAACTAATGGGGTAAAACTTATTAATATGGACAAAATCAACCTCCTGTGCACTCATCCCCCTCACCTGCATTTTGATGCAGGAATCACAATCCACTCTCTGGAATCCTCAATTAATCATTAGATTCCAGGGTCTTAGACTTAACTAAAATTGATCATTATTATAAACAATAACCAAAAAAAGGGTCTTTTTAGAAAAGCCTATCAAATATCAAATAAAAAACAGAAGTGGTTTTATATTGTCTATATTCTAAAAAACTTATATCATACAATGTTTTACATGTCCCATAATTATTTAAAAATGGCTAATATAGTAAAGATTATATTTCAAAAATATTGTCAAAAATCTAAAGAAGAAAAATGTTAGCAGTATTTTTATACACTAGATCCTAATTTAGTTCTGTTCTACATAGGGTATATGTAAGCTAGCTCATTTGAAAAACTTGTTACATTTATTTAAACTGAATGAAACTTATCCAGGCTCTATGCATTATTTAAATACTAATGATATCAGGACAAACTTATTAACAATCAGCTTTAATGAAAATAAAATGCAAATCCTAAGGATAAAATCTGTGGTGGCTGAGTTAAAATATTTCTGATATTTATAAGATGAAATCTATTAAACACTTGAAAATGTCATTACTGTTATAATTTATTCCTTATTTAGTGAAGTTTTGCTTCATTCTAGACGACAAGTGTGAAGAGAGGAGTACAAATACATAATGAATAAGAACGCACAATGTAACAAGAAAAACATTGATCTGCATGACAGGCAGATGTAGACAAATTCCAGCCTAACTACTGCCCAGTTAGAAAGTGGATGGAGAGTTAAGTAACATTCTCTATGTTATTAGAACTTCATGAAGTTCAACAAGGTCAAATTCAAGGTCCTGCATCTTGGTCAGGGCAATTCCAAGCACAAGTGCAGGCTGGGCAGAGAGTGGATCATTACTAGCCCTGATGAGAAGGACTTTGGAGGTGTTTGTGGACCAAAAGCTCAGTGCAACCCAACAATGTGTGCTTGAAGGTAACCCATAAGGCCAACTGCATCCTGCATCTGGCGAAGTGTGACCAGCAGGACAGTGAGGTGATTCTGCCCCTCTCTTCTGCTCTTGTGAGACCCCAACTGGAGTACTGTGTCCAGCTCTGGGGCCCCCAGCACAAAAAAGACCTGTTGGAAAGAGTCCAGAGGACAGCCAGTAAATTGATCAGAGAGCTGGAGCACCTCTCCCATGGAGAAAGGCTGAGAGAGCTGGGGCTGTTCAGACTGGGGAAGCGAAGGCTTTAGGCAGACCTTTCAGCAGCTTCCAGTACCTCAAGGGGGCCCACAAGAAGGCTGGAGAGGGACTTTTACAAGGGTATGTAGTGATAGGACAAGGTGGAATGACCTTAAGATGAAGGAGGGTAGGTGAGGATTAGATATTAGGAAGAAATTCTTTACTGTGAGGGTCGTGAGAAGCTGTGGACTCCCCATGCATGGAGGTGTTCAAGGCTAGGTTGGATGGGGCTCTGAGTAACCTGGTCTAGTGGCAGGTTCCCTGCCATTGGCAGGGGGTTTGGAACTTGATGGTCTTTAAAGTCCCTTCCAGCCCAAATCTTTCACAATTACTCGATTTTTACTGAATTATTACACTGGTAATCCTTGATGTTTACTCAGCACTTGATGAGACAAGTGGACAGGTGGATTGATGGGTCCAGGGCCAAGCTGGTAAAGAAAAACAGGGACATGCTGGAATGAGTATAGCAAAGGGCTATGAAGATTACTAAGACATTCTAGTACCTGCCATATGAAGACAGACTTGAGAGAGCTGTGACCAGTTATCTTGGGCAAGGCTCAGTGAGATCTGCTGAATGAATACAAGTAACTGAAGGGAAAGGGGAAGCAAAGAGGATGGATCCAGAACCTTCTCAGGGTACCTAGTGAAAGAAGAGCTAACAGGCAGAAACTGAAATGCAGGAAAATTGGTTTAAAGTTATAAACCCCACCTCTTTATTTTAGGAATATTCAGACACTGGAGCAGGTTGCCCAAAGAAGTTATGAAGCCTCCATCCCTAGGGACAGTCAGAAATTGATAGAACATGGCCCTTGGCAACCTGCTGTAGCTGACCACGCTTTGATCAGGGATTTGGATGAGGTGATATCTAGGGTCAGTTTTGGATCTCAATGGTTCTTTAATTCTGCAGTGCAAGTAATTTCTCTTTCCAATTCTCTAAATTCACCTCTGTAACAAAATTCCAGTTTTGTTTTTATTCTGGCTGCAGACAAAGTTTGCAACTAGTGAAACTAGGTTTGGCATATAGTGTCCTGGTTTCCCAACAATGTTACAATATTGCAATATTAAGCTACAAGTAACAGATAAAAAAGATAAAGTCCTTTTTACAGTTATGAAGACAACTGGAAACTGCTCAAATATCTAAGCTTCTACTTCTCCTTCAGCAAATCTCTAATAGTAATAGGATTACTTCAGGACAAGGGCAATGACGTGTTTCTGTGGTGCCTTTTCCTGACTGAACTGTCTTTTCTTTGTTATTACACTGTAGCAATAATATAAGCATAGATCTGACCCTAATTTTTGCTCTTACATTTTGGAATTATGAAATATTACAATATTTCAATAGACCTTTTGAGGGGCAGAAGGATCATTTTCAACCTAACTTGAAGATCATAAGACATGGAAGTGACAGGGCTGAATGCTGCACATGAGATTTGAAACAGCTAAATTAATTTTCTATCCAGAAAAACTAAGTTTAAATACTAATAAGAAAGAAAACCAATTGCCATGAATTTCAAGAATGACTTTTGATACATTTTTGCTAAGACACTTATTTTAGAGTAAGTGTAGCATTCTTTACAATAACAAAGAAAATCCAGCAAAATACAAATGGTTTTCTAGTAACAGTCTATTTTCCGTACCATAAATGAATTTTTTACTTCCAATAGCAGATTATTATATACATTTCTAAAGCAAAGAAGTGAAAAATTGCCCTTGAAGTTTAATACTTTTTCTTTTTTGAAACTTGACTTTATAACCTTAAAAGGAAACTTTTAACCATTTATTTTACAATAGATTGTTTTGTATATAAAAAAATGGTCTCAGCATGTCATTTATTTATCCAATATCTTGACTTAAAAAAACTCTAATAGGTATGTATACTGTTACACAATTTCTGCTGGCACTTTATGAGTACCCTGCCCCACAGGTTCACATTAAAATATATATACATTCTTTACAAGCACCTATACGTAATCATTGACATGCATATATATGTGTGTATATATATTTGTTTCACACTAACATACTTCCTCAGGAAGAAAAGTTACTTATCTTTGGAAGTTACCACACATTACTGGCCCTCAAATTTGGCTCTCAGAGGTCAGGAAATAGCAAAATAAAAATTGACTGCACAGATCAACTTCAACATATGCTGACCAAGTAACATGATTTTCTTCCTAAAACACACAAAATCAGCTTCATTTCATGTATTTTGGACTTACGTAGGGCTGCATCCACTGTCTTTTTTTAACTCTATTTGACATTTGTATAATTTTCTTAAACTGAATTATTTTTGATGCCCTGAGAATAACAGATCAGACTCGATACCTTCCAAATCCCCAAACATTATAGATGATTTGTTTTGGTCATCATTCCCAGAGACACATCTCCCACCAGCAAGAACATCCTGAAACTTTTTTACTAAAATGGTGTTTCCATGAAAATTGTCATATTCAAGGTTTCCACAGTCCCTCCTCCCTATCTTCCTTCTCACTTTAAGATATATTGAAATTCTTTGGAGATGAGTAAAAGACAAATTGCAGCACTATTAATAATCAATCCGTAATAAAAGGGATAAGCCCCAGTGGAAATTAACTCTACTATTAGAGAATTCTATTTTTCTCATGTATTTCACTTCAGCAGACGTATACATAGAAACAAAAATCCCAATGTTATTTTCTACCATTCTTTATTATCATTATAGCAACAAAAGTAAAAGATCAGATAAAGGTATGAGGATATGAAAAATTTAATACTTTTATGAATACAGCCCTAATCCTGGATCAAATCAGTTCCTAATCATTACTGTAAGCATAGATGATGCTTGAGCTAAAGCATTATTGTTTGGAGTCTCATTTGAAAAACTTCATGCCACTGCCTTAATGGGCTATGATTCACTTTGCTGGCAGTGCGGTGAAAATTAATTCCAATCATCCACTGCACAGTGTTTCCCTGTAACTGAAAACTAATCATTTTATAAACCCAAGTGCCAGGGATGTCCATAATACCCTAACTGTAAAAGAACAGTACATAGGCATTTGTAGCTAAACAAACAAGAAAACAATATTACTTTACTCTTAGTGTCAAGAAATTTCAAATAAACTATCCCTTGAGTACAGACATCCAAAAAAGAAAAAAAAATCCACACATCTCAGAGCACTTAAAACACCTTACTGTCAAAGTCTCCTGCCACTTTTGGTATCAAATAATTGAGAATGTAGCTAAAATTTTTCATCCAGTTTCTTTCGAAAACATAGGACACGATTAGCTCAAAAAATCATGAATTAACATTTACAACCCTTTAGAAAAATTTTATACTTTATTGTTCTTTATGTTCTATTGTAATATTAGAAATGTTGCTGGGCCTTGCTTTACTAAATGCAGACTGTCTGGAAGTTCCTTGCTCTTTGGAAAACAAATTGTTTACTTAAAACTGCTGTCATATTGGAAACTGCATCTTCATCTGCCCTGCTTTTGAAATTAGTAACAATTTAATACGTAACTCATATATGCACATATATGTTCCTCACTGAATTAATACATATGTCTTGCAAACTTGACCTAAACTTCTGTCTTAGGATTTCTTTGGCATATTAGATTACTGACCTTTTTTTTTTTTTTTTTCCCTGGCATTTTTTGTGGATTTATGCATCTCTACTTGAAGTTTACTTTGTGCATAACTTTTGCTGAGTTAGGATCTGTTTGCACATTTTTCCATGGAATATCATACATAGCTTTTATTAGAGAATGACAAAGTAGCCATGAAAGCTGTCTTCTTGTGAGCATAGAGATGAATGTTTAGCTGTTGGTTTGAAATGAAATTCTATTGTCATGTAGAAGACCATCTCTTTGATCTTTTACTTTCAAACAAACAAATTTAAAAAAAGGAACAGAAGGTGCATAGTATGGCATATTTGAGTGAATGACGTTGATAAATTCAGACATGAAAAATATTTGAAGAGAGGTTCTGTGAGTCTATGAATATATACAGTTTGCTTTAAGTGAAAAACAGGATCTCAAGCAACAGAAGAGATATGGTTAGTTGCTTGTCAGGGACAAACTGATGCTTATTCAGCTTGGGAAAAATTACTTTGGAAATAAAAGGTCAGAGCACTTGAAGCTGTGGATTAATGAATTAGCAATTAGTCTGAAAAGCACAAAAAAGGACAAGTGATATTTTCTGGCATATTACAAACTATCATAAGAAATTATCCTATGACCCCAGGATATGTTTCACACAGAAATGAAATGCTGCTTTAACAAGGAAAGAAAACACGCAAACAATAAAAACTGGAAGCCATTATGAATATTTGAAACAGTAAAAACACACATGAAATGTCTGTTACAGTCACATAACAGTTAAAAAACCATGGATGCTATATCGTGACATAGAATAATTGAAAGGAGTTGGAATACTATTTTTAAATATTAAATAATGCAAATTAGTAGCTTTATTTAAAGAGGCAGTTGTGCTGGAGTTCCAACAGCAGCTTAATAAATGTAACTAATAATGATTACTGGAAATTCAGAGAAGAGAGCTTCAGCATAGATTAGTAATGCTTAATCTGCAAGGGAAATAAATGAATACGAAGAATAAAAATGCACTCAAAACTGATGGCTTTCAAATAGCTAAACAGAAAAATGGGGAGAGAGATAAATTATATACAAAACATAAAACAGCCAAAAATACAAACAGATAAGGAAAATAAAACTGAAATAAAACAGCAACGTTTATTTTATTATACGTTGTTTTATTTTATTTTATTTTGCAGAGAGTACAGGAAAAAGTGAATTGGGCCTTTTTTTTTTAAGAGGGTATGTGAAAATAAAATAAAATTCCAAGATCCTAAAAAACAACATTAAAACAGGGTTAGTGGAGATCAGTAGTCATTCAGCCTACCATCTATATTCACCAGAGTTGCTTGTTCAAGCAACAACAATAGCTGAACTGCAGACTTGCCAAAGCACTTTGTTGTTTATGGCATATTACCCCTCAAAACACCAATTTCCCAAAGTACCAGAGAAAAAATTTATTATATATAGAAAACCTCTATCATGAGTGAAATTTTCATCATATGACACCTGCAGATTCAGTTGCATATATGCATATATCATATGCAATTTCAAATTCTAGTTCCATTAATAAAATTAGGAAGCCATGAAGCAGACATGGTGCTTTGGTGCTTTAAAGAGCACTGATAGTGCACAGATTTTATTGTTGAGCCCATTTAATGGTGATGAAAAGAGAAACACTGCTAGATCTTTTTCTTTCTTTCTTTCTTTTTCTTTTTCTTTCTTTCTTTCTCTTTCTTTCTTTCTTTTTCTTCCTTTCTTTCTCTTTCCTTCCTTCCTTCCTTTCTTTCTCTTTCCGTCCTTCCTTTCTTTCTCTTCCTTCCTTCCTTCCTTCCTTGCTTCCTTCCTTCCTTCCTATTCTCTAACTGCATGTTACCATCAAGTCTTCTGAGATTTTAACTAATAAAAGAGCCATAGCTAAACTTTCCAGCATTGTATTGAAAATCTCAACTGTCAGGCCTTTTGCATGAAAGTTACAAGAAGAAAGAGGGAACAGATGTTCCGTAGCCTTTCCTTATGAGTCTCTATATGGTAGGATTTCCTATAAGCATGAAGGGAAGAGGTAGAGTCCAAACAATGTGATGAAATGACATTTGGAAAAGGTGGAAGAAAGTAAAATTCCTTCACTGGCTCAAAAAAGAAGCAACCAAAAATCTACATAGCCAGTTATTAGAAGGTTGTTTTTCACTTCTACACAATAATATAAAGTATTTGGCTATAGGTGTTCGAGATCATAAGGACCTTGATTTAAAATAAAAGAAAGAAACCAACAGCTTATTGGAGGAAAAATCACTAAAAATATTTAAACTGATTATATAAACATCTATTCTGTTATTAAAAGAATAAAAAGCTACTACTATTATTTTTACAAATGTAAGTATTTGTATTTATTTTGAAAAATTGATATTGATTTTGAAAAATTCAAGTATACTGAAGTAAAAACCAACGTTATATCTAAAGTTAACTCAAATTAAGCAGTTCTTTCCAATTGTTCAACTGTGTAAAATTCCTCCAAGCTGAAAATTCTACTCTTCTGAGAGACAAAGAAAAGTTCTGAGCAATCATGATCTAAAAATTGGACCTTTTCTGTAATTATTTATGAATCATAAAAGATCTGCAAGCCTTGAAGTCTATTTGTAATTCATAAGCTTTGTGCTGTAGAAATATCATTCAAAATGCCCCCCAAAAAAGTTATTTTTAATCATGTGTATATAATAACAAATTATTTCCCAGTAGATTTTTCATTTATAGCTCTGTCAAAGTATAAAACAGTAATTTTATTTCCTGTTTGGAACCCAACTATAAGAATTTTTTGCAGTACTTTTGGGTCTGTAAAGTAGGATGTCTAATTTTCTAAAAATAAAATTATATATTTTCAGTCTGTCTGTGCCAGCTGTATTGGAACATGATTTACATGTTCAAACTATACATCATATGCAATATAATACAGTGACATGACAACTTTTAGTACTAAAGAACAACCTGAAATTCTCCAGAATTTATGATTCAGTTCAAAACCTATTCAGCAAATCTATCCTTTCATAAAGTTCTTGAACCAAAGGAAGCAAGTCAGTATAGAGAATACTTTTTTTAATGAAGAATTCATCCATAAAGAATGGAGATACCTGGAACTTAGCTCCTCCTCCCTCAAATATGTCACACTCTTGTCTTGAACTAACATGAGAGGAGAGTAAAATACTGAATGAAAAATTGTGGGAAAGAAATCAGAAAGATTAAACGGAGAAATTCAAAATTTATTCATAGAGAAATGTCATCTGTATTTGCTATCCTAGTTAATATTTGTCTTACATTTGCAACTCTGGAGACCAGTGTCTTTTTCTCACCAAGAACTCATTGTCAGTTGTCAAAGAGAAGGAATCACTGTATTAATTTTCACTGTCAGTATTTACCACAAATTCAAAAAAAGCTACTTATTGCTTGGAGATCAGTATCAGAATGCAGATGTGAACTCTGAATAAAACAGTCAAAGAAAGAAGAAACATGAGCAAACTATGGGAAAAGAGATTGAAACAAAGCCTGATGTCAACAATTCAGTCTCAGTTCATGTTATAAAATTTAAATCCTGAGACTGACATGACATGCTGAGCTCAACTCAGATAGCATTATCTTTATTTCACTTAGACTTTTGAGTCCAACCAATTATGCAAAGTGACTAAGTATTGATTTAAACAGTTTATCTAAATCTTGGATTTTATTTGGTACTTTTAATCTTTATACAAATGGTGCATTTTCTTTTCTACACATACAATATACCAAAATTATTCATTTTATTTGTTCTTGGATTATGCATGTTACACATTACCCTTGCAAACATATATACTACAGCATAGTAACTTTTCTTTCTAAACTTAACTGACTGACAGATAAAACATAACAAACTGATAAAAATAATTTCGAAAATCATTCTTCATCTAAAAACATATATAAGTAATATAGCAACTTCAAGAACTGTCTTTTTTCTGTACTTTATCTATTTTAATTAGAAACTCTAATTGAAAAGTATAGAATCATTTCGTCTTTCAAAAAATTAGGCAATTGAGTTTATTACAGTACTTTATAGAAAAGAACACCTTTATGACAATTTAAAAATATTCTCTAAGGGAAAAGAAATACTGGAAAGCTAATGGATCATGTGAAGTACTAACCATACGTAAACACCCAATGTGGTAACTGTCTATCTGGAGTTCTTCACTAAACTCTTGCACCTCTGTTTTGAGGTCTGAAGTGTTGCTTTCTAGTAAAATGCAGCAATAATATGCATGTAAATAAAGGGCACAGGTGTATAAATAAATTGCATGTATTCAAATAGATTACAAAGTAAGAATAGATAAAACCAGAGAAAAATTTAAAGAGAAAAATTTAACACGTAAGAAATTGAGAGAGACTAGTAAAAGTTATGGTCCAGATTAGGAAGTTGGACTACATCTTCCATATGTGCTAATACAGTCTCTGAACTTTTTTGACTCCTAAGTAAAAATCATTTAAATAGGCAAAATAAATTTTAATCTATGTTTAGTTGTAAATTATTTATGGGGAAAAAGAATACATGTTTCATTCTGTGTTATCAAGAGGAAGGGATGGGGAACGCTACTGTTCCACACACTTTATTGCTACAAAGCTTAGGAGGCCATGCTAGTGCATTCTTAAGAATGCTTTAAGGCTGAACAATAAAAGGCATATAAAAATGTGATTTATTTTTGCTTCTGAATAAATACTTCCTCAGTATCTACCTCAATCATAGAAAATTAGTTCCAGATGATGATATTACCTAAAAAGCATCAAATCTAATAGCTGAACAGGCCTATGCACTTATTCATGTGTAAAAATGCACATTCATAGAGATGGGCAGAGAGTCTAACTAAATATGTTTGCTCTCTCTGTGTGTACTACGTATAATACATACACACATTTAAAGATAATATAACTATAATACTCCCACACATTCTTCTTAAAAGTGTGAAGCCAGGCATAATCAACATCTGTTGCAACACCAATACCAGATTATAATTTACTAGAAAAGCATGAAGTACATCCCTCCTAGTAAATATGAATATTTTGATTAGCACATGTTCTGCCCATCTGCTGAAATCTTAAAGCAAATTGAAACAAGATAAGTAAATATTTTTTCAAGCTATTTTCAGTTTCTGCCACCATTAAGAGGTTCCACTTGAATTAACCATAGTCTTCTATCTATTTTAAATGACAGTGATGTGCAGAATATGTTTCATCTCAATCTTTGACCACATGTCTATAGAGAAAATGCTATCAAGCAATTCACCCAAATAAATGCAGAAAGGAGCAATGACATAATTTTTAAGTTTACAAAAATGTTTCTGAGACTGAATTCAACTGGCGTGACCAACTGAAAAAGCACATTTTGAAGAACCTGAAGTAATGCCTCCTTTAATCACTTACAGTCAATTGTAATTGTATCTGGTGTGACATTACTTTGTTCCATCACTATATGTTGACATTTTTGTCTTACTTCTTGCTAAAATTTCAAGAAAGATGAATATCAAATAATGTGTGTATTTACACTACACACACAGAAATTTCTCTAAGACAAAATCTCAGATCCACTATCAGAAGAGGAGACCCAACTTGTATTGCTATAGCAAAGATATACATTTTTTTATAAAACCCCATACATTTGTTCTCAGAAATAAATTCTGAGTACTATTATTTCATATTTTTACTTAGACACATGCTATGGAAGAGCTAAGCCAAAACAAACACTGCCTATGGGTAAAACAGAGATGCTTAATTTTACAAATTCTACACTAAAGAAATAATGGATATCAATCTACTTGCATTAATTCTTAAAATGTCTGCATTTTGAAAACAGTAGTATTCAAAAAGTATTATCATAAAAGTTTCACCATTTGTATAGAAAGATTTGAAATATAAATGCGTAGTTAAAAGCTTGTAAAAGTTAACTTACGTGATCAATTAGCTCACGAACCATTCCATTCCACTGTCCACTGGCATCTTCTTGAGCTCCATATTTTCCATCTTCCACCAGTCTAATCTCATAGGAAAATCCAAGGATAGTAGACAGCTCCCTGAGGAGGTCAATGCAATAACCTTCGAAACGATCATTTCCATACAAGGGTTTGTCAGACTTCTTGAACATGACATATGGCTCTTCCTGTAAGAATTAAAAAGACAGAAAGGATAATGAGTGCCCCCACACCTCTCTTCTCATTTTAGCCCTAAGCAGTAGACAGTCATGTGCACACATATGCATGCAGTCATGACACCACTCCCTGTACAAAGAAATAATATGAAAAGTAGAATCCTTTTAGCTTTGGTTATGTGAGTCTAAAGTCTTCATATGTTTTCAAAGATTCTCTTTTTAATTTTTTTTTTGAAAAAATTACACTCTAAACACTGCAGACATCTTCAAGGAATGCATATAGACACTAAATTTAAATGTGCTCCCTAACTAATTGCATTATAGAGTAATATCAAAGGTATTGTTTGGATGAACACTGTAAGCCTTTTAAAATGCACAAAAAATGAGCTTTGGCAACTGAAAATAAATTTAATTAAAACCCTAAACATCAATCAAATATTTTAAGTATTAGATTTTACACCTTTATTTGTACAAGTATTTCAACTGTTTTCTCAATGCTTTGTTAGATAAAGTGTAAAACACCCACAGGGACATGAAAAAGTCGGTGAAAGTACCCGCTTCTATATTGCCTCAGGTTATAGGCTATCATTTAAAAGACTGCAGCAAACCCTTCTATGATAGACATTCCATGAAAATTGAATTAAATTTCTTTAAGCATTTATTTTCTTAGGTTTAAATCAAATTACAATGTAATTTTTTTGCATTAAGTGGTGTGCAAACAGCAACCAAATTAAAATGATTGGCAGAATAATCATAATTATAGGAAGAAAACTAACATTTAGCAAAACAGTATTTTTACATCTGTTTCTCAATATAGGATAGCCTTTCTCAAATAGCAAGCTAAAGGGAAAAATACAAAACAAATGGTAGTTTTTCCACTACAATACAAAACTAATATTCAGGTTGTGTTTTTAAAGTTAAATATACAACTCAGTCTTTGCTCACCTTTGGGAGATACTCTTTTCTTTTTTTATAATTTAAGAAAAAAAGAACCAAGTAAGGTAAGACAAATCATAGTAGATCCAATCACTGCACCAAATACAAGACTCAGTGAATAATCAGATAAACTCTCCAGGGCAACTTAAGAAAATTCTTACAGTCCTAAATCTCCACATCAGCACGCAGTGGGGTTAAAGGCATCTCATTCCACAGGCATCTGACAGCTTTAATAAGTCAACACTCCTGATGTAATCTTCTGCCTTGAGGTTTCCCATGATTTAAACATTATATCCACATAAAACTGGAACTTTAGTACATAGGATTTTACCCAAAGAAACAAAAAGGAGAATGCAGGGGAAAATTTTGTTCTTAGAAGGACTGTTATATACTTCTATTGAAATATATAAGATTACAGCCGTATTTTTAAGAAGTATGTCACTGATCTTCATACAATTAACAAGAAACGAAGATGAAACAAATTGTCCAGCCAAACTACTAGGATGTTTTGACAGAAGTTTCTCAAACAACAGGTAAGGAAATGACACCAGAAGAGCTCTTCTAGATATAATACTGACAAGAACAAAGACCTAGCAGAAAACATGAAAGTTGAAAGCAATTTAAATGACAAGGATCATTGAATAATTCTTGAGAAGCAGAGATGGTATCAGAGCAAAAACTATGTGTGAAAACAGTTGTTAATAAACTTGGGAAATTGATATGAAATATCTCAAAGAAAACAACTGTAAGGAAAACAGCTTTTTCAGGTGAAGAGAGAATTCCTTAAAGAAAGCACACCACTGGCCAAGCAGAAGCTATGCTAGGACAAAACAAGTGTGCTTGTTTTTTCTGGGGTAGCAGCAATTTTCTTCACATTGACTGGTATGGTTTGGATTTGTGCTCAAATCAGTGTTGTGAGACAGAAATATTTTCATTATTGCTGAGCAGTGTTTAGACAGTGTCAAGGCCTGTACTGTAGGCATGAAGGAATTCCAACGTAGCTTGGAATGCTCATGTGAACAGATCCTAGACATTTGCTCTCAGAGTTGTTCAGATATTTACAGTCTTACACATCCCCCAATCTCTGCAGTCTTGGCAAAATTCTTGACAACAGTTTTGTCTCTTGTCTTCCATTCCAAGCAATCTTGAGTTATCTGGGACAGAATTTAAGTATGTGCAATATCATTGAGGAAGTGTAATTGTCAATTCATGCTTTCAATTCTCCTTTACTTAATAAGCACAGCAGGATTTTATTCATTGAACGATCCATCTCATTGACATATTCCTACATATTTTTCTATCAGATCATTACAGTAATACTCAGACATTTTATCTGTTCTGCTGATGCTTTTTTATATTTGTTACCAAAAAAAAAAAAAATGTTGCAACCCTTTCCGGAATTCTTAGCTCTAACGCTATATTCATTTATATTCTTTACTCTGGCCAGCTTGGATAAGGGCTACAATAGTATCTGTACTACAATTTAATGATTCTCAGCTTTTGCTGAGAAGACTGATCAATAAGTTATTAATACTCTCTTAATGCTTTTCCAATCCTACATTAAGTAATTTCTTACTGGTACTTGCTGCTTTTCCTTATAGTCTTCTGCTGTACAACTCATATGTTTTTCCTCTTCAGACCTTTTATTTGCTATGTAAAGCAATTTTTTACTTAACTTGAGAAGGGTTGGTATTGGCAGCTTCATCTGTAATAGCTCTTATTAATCCCAAAGTTTTCTCTAGTTTGCTTTTTTCTCGAATGATACACATTCTAAATACTGAACATGGCTTTAATGTATTCTGAACAAGTGCATGCAAAGGGTACTACATGCTTTATTTGTTCAAGCTTTAAATTTATAGAATGGGCTAATGTAAAACCGGTTGCTAAACACACTCTCTGGAAAGTGTCTATGCATTAAATGTACAATCACCATTGCTCCTTGGTGGATTATCACTTCCATCAAAATATTTCACTAGGACAATTGTCGTTGATTAGGTAGACAGAGTTTTTAAACTGAGTGATTTGTAGATTGGCAGCTGGTTTACACCTACTTTAACATTGTTCACAATTTATTTTTTTCCTTCAGTTCCTGAGAGCATGACCCTTAAAAATTACTAGACCACATCACAAAATGAGTATTCTTTAAAAACTTAACAGTTTCATTTGAAATTAAGTCTTTCAACTGGACACATCTCCCCAGGAAAACAAGGAAACGTTTTCCCATTAGCACTTGTATTATTGCTTGGAATGACATGAGTAGCTTGAAACAAAATGTCACTGAATAAACACTCACTATAGACTCCTGAATGAAACCTCAGGAATAGACAACTTTTCCAGAAAACATTGCTACTCTAAATTAACAACAGGTCAGCTTTTCACAAAAATTTAAGATCAAAGTCATCATTTAATGTCTCATAAGATTAAAATATCTTCAGTGAAGAGGGATACAGAAGAGCTCCACCCCAAGCGAGATAAGCACTAAAAGTGAGAATGCGCATAAACTAGTTAATGCAAAAAGTCATCTTTCTGAGAAGATTTACTGCAAAATAAACTTAGCTAAAACTACTGCAAATAAAGATATGGTCACAAGGAACAGTGGAATCACAGGCAGATTAAAAACTATATCTGCAAATAGAAGATAAATCTTTGAAAAGTAATTAATATTGTAACTTTACAGACTGGTTTTAGTTTTAAAAATGTACAGCTAACGCTTGAATGAAAGCACACTTATTCTAAAAAACAATATTATAAACTTTCTCTTTTTCTTTTCAGATTTGGACAATACATACTTACTTGAATTATTCCTGTGAGTTATATTATATTTCAACTCCAAAGGTATTATTAGAAATTACAAGTTTTAAATTTCAAGTTCTTTTATTTTTATGAATATTAATCAAACATATGGATTTTTCCTTAATAATTTCAACATGGACTAATATATTTTTTAAATAATCTAGAATTTATTACTATCAGTACTGAAAAAAGTAAAAGTTAAAAAAAAAAAAAATCAACAAAAAGAAAGTGGAAGTCCTAATGATGAAAAGAGGAAAACCACCTTGAAAATTTGCCACTGTTAGAACATAGATTTTTAATTATTTGCTTCTGTTCACTGGAAGGTGGGATACTGGAGTGTTAAAAGATGGCCATAGCTTATTAACATTTGTATCAGATATAAGAAATACAAAATAGGCTTCCACAATAGCCAGTCAAAATTCTAGTGGGAGAGGTGAAACAATCCACTAGTTACTATCGATCAAAACAATTGATGGCTGATCTGTCTTTATAAAGACAACAGGTAATTTTTTTCTTTTCATTTTAATATCCTTTTAACATACATTAATTTAAAACTTGGCCATTGAAAACTCATGCTTAGGTATCCAAAAGAAAAGGGAGAGAAATTATGCTCTACCCATTTGAGAAAGAAGCATTTATAAATAAAATACACTGTGGGAAATACTATACTTTGAACGAAATAAAATTGTTTTAAAATTCATTTTAATTATTCCTTCTAATTCCTTCTAATTCTATTCCTATTTCAAAGCAATTTTTTTCAGGGAAGTACAATAAAAAAGGTAATTTCACTTTAGAAAAGTGAAGTAACAAAAAACTACTAAATTGAGAACATCACACACCTTTCATAACTTTCACACATTTCTTGGAAAAATTAAACTTGACAACTGTGAGCTTTTCTGAGCTTTGATGTAAGCAGATACAGAAAAGTACATAAAAGCTACACAGGAAAGGAAAGAAGCATTTATTTCAGCAGAACAGGGCAAATGAACCAGTATGATAATATGTACAGGCTGGTATGCAATTAGCATAAAAAAACTAAGCACCATGCATGTAGCTTTATAAACATGGAAATTGAATTCCAAAGTTAAAAATTTTTCAAATTGGAAGTAGAATATATACAAGAACAAAAATATTTAGATACCTACATCTAAAGTCTAAAGAAAAGAAATGTATCAGAGTTCTGGAAGGAGTCAATTTAGGAGAATCAAATAATAAATCTTTATTACTGAAGTTGAAAATTTGTTTTCTGTAGGGTTTTTGTTTGGTTTTGTTTTTCTAAACGCAGAATATTCAGAAAGTAGACTTTTAAATGAAAAAGAAATTCTGAAGTTTCAATGCAGGTGGTTTTAAAATAAAATAAAGCAATAGTATTAAAAAGATTGATATATCCAAAGCTATGGTTATAAAAGATAAAAACAACTTACTTATTGTTATTTTTCAAATGTTTCTCCCCCTCAGCTAAAAAAACCTGACTCTCTCTCCAGCAGACATGTTCACTTGGTGTTTGGGGCTGCTATGGGACCAGAACTTGGAAGCCAGACACGTTTCTTCACAAAAACTACATGTAGGTAGATTTCTGAGACAGGATAAAGTCCTGAGAACCCATGCACCTTTCCAGAATAGGGCACTGAATTGTTGAGAAACCAAGGAATAATCTTTCAGCTAGCTACCTGTAAAATGCGTTATGAAGAATTCAAGACAAAAAGGAGCACGTAGTTCAGTCCTTACTTGCAGGAGATGAACTTATGATTCACAGTTTATTTTTTATTATTTTTCCCATCAATCTATTTTCTTCTTCTCGAGACTCAGCCACAACTGAAAATGCAGGGTATACTTACTGACAGCTGTAAAGCCCTTAATGACTGCAAAATATAGGAGGAAAAATATATTGTTCCAAATTTCAGGAACAGAATTAAAAATAAAAGAAAGACTGTGATATCTAAATGAAAAGCGAGCATTAAAGCAAACTACAGAGAAAAATGATTAAGGCTCCACAGCTGGCAGTATACTATAGACTATTGTAGGGAATTCTTAAAATGAAAAAAACAGAATAGAAAAACCATATGAACAGCTTAAATGATAGAATTGCCTTTCCTTTTTTTTTTCTTTTTTTTAAAAGCAAGATTTTGCAGACTCAAAAAAGCAGAGAAAATGAAGCTGATGATGAAGAAGGTATGTTTCAAGGAGCTTTAGCATTTTATATTGTTCCTTTGCATTGCTACAAAATGAATATCCAGTAATATCCTTTCTGTCCAACATAAAAGTATTTTTTAAGCACAAAAAAAGATAGAACTACCAAATTAAGTTAGTACATGTGTTTCTGCACCAAAAATGGTTTGGGTCCTTTTTATTATTCCAACTACAGCTCTTACAATTTGTGCCACTTTTTTTGAGTACCATTCTTCATAGCTGAAAAGAATAACTGCAATTACCAAAGCTTTTACTAAACAAGAACTGAAGTAAAAAAAGCAGCTACAAGTGAGCAACTTGTAACACCAATTTAAAGTCTCCATATTTCTTTTATTTATTTCATTATTTAGACACCTGCAAAGAGGATGAATACTTATAAAAGACCACTAACCAAAAGTTAACACTTAAGAGAAAGGGTATCCTTGATTACAGATATCAGATTTTCTCTTAAATCTCAGGAGTCTTCTTTTGTGAGATTTGCCAAAATCAATGCTCATTGGCAGCACTGCTATTTGCAGTTGTGCAATTTAACATTTATTGAGCCAATTATTTCAACCAAAATCATGCTAGTATTACTATATAAAAACAATAGGATACTTAAGAGTATCTTAACTCAAACCTCATCAACAAATGGATGTGAAAACACAAACAAACTTGAAACACCCTAAGTTATTGAGTGTTCCTTATGTAATCTTGCAGGGATTGATCCTTGTCCAAGTATTGTTATCACTGATCTGGAATCAAGCATACAGTGATGGCTATGGAAGAGTGCAGATACAAAGGCTGGTTCATCACTGAGTAATGAAGAGAACAGGTCACTCACAGAGACAGGACTATATTCTGTAAAGCATTGATTCTAGCAGCAATTAGAGTCACATGAATAAAAGTTATATATCAGTGAAAAGCATCAAGAAAAATCCTAGGTAGGATATCTGGGTAGAAAGCAACAACAGTGTAGAGAGCATGGGAGGTCAACTGGAATTAGTAAGAAAACTTACTTGATAATGCAATAGTTTTTTACATATAGGAAACTTGCGAAAGTCAGTGACAAGAAAATTGACAGATTAATACTCTAGAAGATATGCTTTTACTATAAGAGACTATAAGACATTCATTTACATTTCATTAAAAAAAAGAAACAAGGGATTATAAATTTATAAACTAAATTATAACTACAGTGTACCATTACTATAATTAATGGTACAAGAGAAAGTTGTGGTAAAATTGTGCTGGTCTTAGCATAACAAGAACTTACATTTGAAAGTGAGTCATCCTTGTTCCAATTTATATATCTGGTATGTATTTTTCAATTAGTAGAATAAATGAAACAAAGGATTTTAGAAGATTTTCTATCATTTGTAAACAGACCTTATAATCAATGAAAAGTTACCCACTGGATGAAATTATATAACTTATGTTACATAAAAGGTTAAGAGCACACTGGCATTTATGTCTATATACCTGTAAAAATTCATTCTAGCTTGAAATGTCAAAATATATGTCAGTAGGTAAAAGCTTCTTAATGAAGTATATAACTGCCAGGAAGTGGATTCTTTTTTGATATCTGAAAATTCATGATAATGGCGGCAGCAGACAAACACAGCAGACAAACTTCTGGAAAGTTTTTCACTTGTATTGAAATTAAAATTACTATTTCAAAATTACTGTGAGGAAATAAATGAACACTTATTTTTACATAACTAAATGTATTTAATTATAAGTAAAAAATACCTCATTCACTCTTGTGAATTTGCTAGCAATGAAAATAAAAAAGAAGTTACTCAAATTGTTTCTTCTGGTCTAGTTCAAAGGACAGATCAATTAAATATTTGTATGACTAAAAATTTCATTTCCATAATTGAGTAATAATAATGCTAAATGGATATTAAATACTTTGTATTTTCCTTTGAGGTGTTACAACAGCAAACAAAAACAATAAATTTTTGCTGGCTGAAATCATCAGACTAATTGACAAAACACTTTTTTAAACCACTATCTTTTGTCCTCTCATATGGTGCTGAAGTAAGTAGCTTTTTAAAAAAAGAAAACATTTTAGTCAATAATAAGAAAAATTAAATTACTAATCAATTAACATAACTCTAAAATTGGGATAACTTACTTACAATTAAGGTAAGAGTAAACATCCATGAGTAGCTTAACAACTGGAGTTCATTCATGACACAGTAAACTCTAAGTAATGGTAATATACACTGCAGATTGTTCATTACTATTGCAATTAGTGTATCACATTCTATCAGTTTTTCTGCACAACTGTATTTCTGGAAAAGCAAATATAATTGCTTACCAAGATGGTAGTAACAATTAAAGAGCGATTGGACAGGGAATCTGTGATGTTTGCTGGTTTTCCTTTCTGATTCTCTGTCATGTTAAGGCCGCTCAATGGATCCCAAGTTCCAACCTATAAAACAGTAAATTACTGTGTAAATTGCCCATTCGTTACATTTCAGCATCTAGAAAAGAACATTTTAAGGAAAAACAGATTGCTACAGGGAAAAAGATTTGATTGCTAATAGTTGTTATTAAATTTTGTTCCATTTTTCTCTGTCATTATATTTAAAGTCTGCTTATTTAAAATATGATTACCAATACCTCAAATTATGTTTTGTGAAGTGTGACATTAAGTGCAAAAATTACATAAAGAACATCTAAAGCTATTCTTAATACTTAATTTTCCATTTCTCAAGATAAACCATATCTGAAGATAACTTAACAGGCAGAAATTCATTTGCAGAATAGAGAGCATTGTCTCTACATAAGGATTTGCCCTTTTCTGTGATCAAAGAGAACAGCAGGACAAAATATGTATTTGGGAAGAAGTAATGGAGAAGACAGAAACAGGCTAAGTGCAATAACTTAATTCATTTACTGATAAATCTTCAACACATGAGTATTTTGGCATTTTATACTTTGAAATAAAGTCTATAGGATTTTTATCGAAGTAAGAACATCCAAAGTTATGCTTTAAGGTTCAGGTCAAGGACAGACTTACGTACTAATTAGTAGGTAATGAGGCTTAGCTGTAATTTATCTGTATTTTCATCACTATACAATTAAAATGGTCAAGCAGTAAATAGAACTATCCATTTTAGAAATCAGAATGTTTGTAGTACTCTATTGTCTAAAAAAACCCCACAAATATGTCTTATTTTGTTTTTAGATGGGATTTTAAAAATAATTTCAAATACTAAACAATATCTATAATACAAGGTAAAGATATTTTAAAACTAAACTAGACAAAAATTAAAAATTTCTCTAAGTATTTATTGCAAACATCTATGTATATATATCAACACACACAATTTTTAAAATAATCTTTTCAACTGAGTCCTGAGAGACTGTTTGTAAACTTTTAAGTGATTTGTTGCTAGAGGGCTTTAAAGTAAGTTTGGGTGCAATGTGGTGTGGATAAAAAGAGTTCCATTTCTAAAACTGAGACTACAGCAGAGCATGAATCAGTGGATACTGTAATAGAGAAAAGACAAATTTGATCTCTTTTTGTACAACTTTCTGTTCCACAGGAACCAATATTTTGTCTTCCTTGCTTAACACTCAGTTCCAAGAAGTCACTCTTTTGAACTTGACCATTCAGTACCTCATAAATAGATCAAAGAATCACGAAGGGAAGAAAGAATACGTGTGTCTCAGAAATACAATTAGAAAATAACATCCAACACATCATTTCAAAGTATTGAAATCAAGCCTTGCTACAAAAAACCTCTCTCTCATTTACTGTTTTAATACCATTTGATTTGGTGAATTGAAAGGCTTTCAGAAAACACAAAATGTTCAGCCTTGCAGCTTGGCCACAATTAAGAAATTTTAAAAGGGTTGCTAACATTTAATTGCAGTGTTCTGTTAATTATGACAATCACAGTGTTTGCTTTATTTCAAAGACCAAACTAGAGTAGAATAACAAGGAATGACAAAGAACAGAACTTGAGCCTTTCGCCACATAATTGAAGCTTAACTAATCTCCTCTGAGATATAACTTCAGGTACACAAGTAGCACAAAAAATTCTAAGGAAACACCATCAACTTCTATGATTTATTTCAAATCCTAAATTCATTAAATAATATGCTTTGGTCAAGTTCGTGTTCATAACTCAAATTTATATTGGCAAAAGGTAAGACATTGCTAACTAAAATACTTCCTCTCCTACTTTTTAACATAGTTACAGCCACACGCAAATGAATATCAACTGTTAGAATTTGGATTTTATCTAACTACAGACTTAATCTACTGCAGACTTATAAGAACTATCAACAGCATTACCTTAAAAAGAAACTTCTGTCTTGATAAATTGATGCATTATTTTTCTAAATTAGGTTAACTGTACTTTTGTTCCTACTTTTGTTAACCAAAAGTCTAAGAAATGGATCAAAAGTCAGAGGTTCAAAATTAGACACACTTTGGATTATCTATATTGACGAGCTCAAACTCAACAATTTGCACCACAGCTTCTTATGTATTACTGCTATGTATAGCTCCCAAATCCCACAAATGTGTTTTCAAAGCTGCTTCTTGTAGAAAAATTTTGCATAAATAGTAGAGCAAGTTAATTATTTTATATTTGTTTCAGCACAGTGTTTTAATTTTTAAGTAGCTTTTTGAACAGAATAGAATTGCCAATGAGTTTTTACTAGAAAAGTTTAAATGCCAAAATGTAGAAAAAGCATATCAAGGTAGTCTATAACTGAAATTCAAACAAGCTACAATTTAATTTATTACATTACATTTATTTTAAACAAACTTACAAATTTTCATAAAAAGTGAAACAGGTATTCATGCATACACTTTAGAGAGAACGTTTACACTGTAAATATAGTCCCAGGAAGTGACTATATTGTCAAGCCCTCAATCTCCTATTCTTCTTTCCAATTCCCCTAAATGGCTAAACTATTCTGAAGCAACCATGCCAATCTGAACATTTTGACGCTTATTATCCAAAGTACAGGATCCAAACCAGCTGTACCCACGAACATGTGCTCCAGAGTGAGACAAAGAAAAATTATAGAAAGAATTAGCTTAAGCAAGAATCATCTTATTTAAGTTGAAATATTCTAAGAGCTACACCCATCACTGAATATCATAGAGTATTCTGTAACATGGTAATTGCAGTGGTCCTCAAGAATATGGAATACAATTTACCAACTTCATGTGAATGGTTAAAAACTTGCATCCAAGCTTCCATATATTTAACTTTCAGGTAACAATCAGGTTACTGCAGTCCCTCAAAACCAGATATTCCCACCCAGATGGACATCCCCACCCAGAATCACTTTGTGGTCTGCAGGCTAAGGAGGCCTTTACTCTGTGTCAGAACTGCTTAGCAATTGCTGAAACGTTCTTGAGTTATCAACGCTGTTTTCAGCTCAAATCCAAATCACAGCCTCATACAAGCTTATATGAAGGAATTTAACTCTGGGCTAGCCAAAACCATTACACTATTTCACCATCCCCCCACCCCCCAAAAAAACAAACATTGTACATTCGCAAAACTTAAAACTTGCTGAGTTTACACAGGCTCTAGAGCACTTTACTGAGATTCAGTCTCATGAGATGCTAGTTACAAAAATTCAGTAGCTTTCTTATTTCAGCATGTTTGAAAAGTGATTTATCTTCATGAATAGATAAGTATACTTCCAAGTATTATTCTTTTTGATTTTTCTTCAATGTTCTCCTGAGAAAATTAACATTATTTTTGCTCTGAGTCAATCAAAACTGTGAATATGTCTCGCAGTGTAGTGCCACAAGCACTGTATTAGGAAGGATCATTGCCTTTCTGCAGTGGTACCAACTAACTAAGCAGCCAAAACCAGAGCCGTATTCAACCCTCAAAGAGTTGTCAACTCTACCTATACCTCCATCATTTACTTTTGTGGAGTAGTTAGTAGTAGTGGTGATTACATCAAGGAAATAATTATACTCCATTAGGAATAATTTTGTTTCTTCATATTTCTGTATTTCCCATTTGCAAATTGCTTAATTTATTTTGCTTTCTTCGGCAATATTAATATTCATGCCTTCCTTGCCCAATATAACATTAATAACAATACTTCAATATTTCTGGATCCCACAGATTTATTATGTCTTTCTTTTTTTCTCTCTCTCTTACAAAACCTGGTTTTTGTGCTATTTGCCTTTTTTTTTTTTTCCCACAGATCATTATTAAAGATACAAAATAAAACAAGATTTTACACTGATATGCTGGACAGTGAATTACAACTAATTTTGTGTCATTTATGTTCATCCTATATGAAGGTTTCTGAGCAAGGCTTCAAGCAGTAACATCTCTTATTCAGGATATGTGATTCTTCTTCAGTGACAAATTTTCATATCAAAAGTGGTATTAAATTCAGGTATTTGTTATCTCCTTGAAGTATAAAATAATTTTCCTCACAATGCAGCCCCAGTATAAAGACTGATTGACTGCAATTTAAATTATAATTTATTACGCTGGAGTGTCACAGTTTTGGATTTTCACTGTGCTTAATCATGAATAGTTTCAGTCTGTCCAAAGTGACTGTAATAGAATTTTTTGGTATATTACATTAGCAGCACTCCAATCATCTCTTAATTTTGTCATTTTCATCTTACAAGCAGCTATCATTTTTGGCAGACATGAATTTTTATTTGGAAACACATACTTCTTATTGACTGATGCCTGATTATCACCTCTCATTCATGAGTTTCAAGAACAAGGATTTTATGTAAAATCTGGGATCACACGTAGCATTTTTTTTTTTTAAATCAATGAGGAATTCTTCTGTTGTCGCTGACTTCAGCAGTTATTGAACTTATAACACATGATTTAGGTAATTTCCCATTATACTAACCAGGTAATTTATCTAGGACATATTTTTACAAAATCTAAGTTAAAAAATATATCTTCTAGCAATTCGTCACAATAAATAATTTTTTTTCCCTTACATCAGTATTTTCCTCCTCATGGATTACAGCTAAAATTATTGAGTTAAACTGTTGTCCTTGACAAAACAATTATTTCCCCCTTATTTGGAAAGAGGTTAGAAGAAATAGTAACAGTTTACAGTATGGAAACATGATAAACATATTATGGTGCAAAGAATTCTTATCTCCCCACCTTTTCTCGTCCCTCAAGTGGGAGGATGTACAGAAGACAAGGAAAAAGAGACTGTTCAGAAACTCTGACGACACAGACAGAGGTGTCTGACAAGATGGTTTGGGAAGAACATTGAAAACATAACAAGATAAGGACAAAGATGTGAAAAGGCTACTGAAGGAAGAAGAAAATAGAGAGAAAGGGCATGGAGAGAGATTAATAGGTACAAGGGAGAGGGATTAGATGGAAAGGGAAACAGGCAGTGAGGGTCTGGAGGGAGAGACTAAGGAATGGGAGAGGAAGGAAGAACGGAAAGAAGGAGTGAGTAGCAGGAAGCAGGCAAGAAAGAGTGTGGTATAGAGAGATGGAGTGCACATGTGGAGGGAGGTTGGGGACTGAGAGAAGGGTGATTCATCACAGCTTTAACAGAATCCAGTCTTGGAGGAAAAAAACCCAACTTTGAGACAGCTCTTTTAAATAAAAGAACTGGCTAAAATGTACTCTTTCTACTAGGAAGTGTCCTGCTCCAGAATTTAATCATTCACTCTGGATTCAAGAAGAATAAGGTTTGCATTCTTTCAGAATAATGAAGTTTTGTTCAAAGAGAAACGTTTATCCATTGGCATTGATTTATCTTTCTCAGTAAAGTACACCATATGTTCCATATGTTTAGTAAGCAATTCAATTGAATGTTTTGTTTTTCGCATACACTTGAATTTTCCTTTTCTTAATCTCATATCCTTACACCCCGGATAAACTGGTCTGGTTTTGCTCATATATAGTAACTTTTTCTTACTGTTCATTCCAAAGACAGTCAGCACTTTTTGGTGAAAAAATAATATTATCACTTCCATTTATCACATGACCAAAATAGACCATGAAGGCAGCAAAAATATCTTCCTTTTCTATGAAAATCTTTATATACAGCGCAAGCACATACTGGTTGTTTTTAAATATCCATATGCTTCAACAACTATTTCTGTTGTCTCTTACTTAGCTTTCAATATAAATGTTTCCCGAGTTCCTTTTTTCTATTATGTGTTTTAGAGTACTACTGTATTTCCTGTTGAATTTTATTTTCTTCTATATTTCTCTGCAGACCTTTTTTGCTTTATCTCTATATTTTCACTGATGTATATATCTCCTAGTACATTGTCAATGGAGATTTTATTTTTTAGAAATCTCATGTTGCTTTGTGGTTCCCAAATGCCACCTAATGTTCTTAAAGCCATCCTAAATTACAAAGACTTCCTTTCCTCATTTTCAACAGTAGTCACTTACATGCAGACTCTTCAGCTGCTACTGACTTATTTAGCTATTACCTTGACATCAATTCTTCCGTTTCTGTTTCCAGTAAGGAAGACAGATTGCACAGTACCTATTCTACTTGTCCACAATATTAATTTACTTTTCAAGTCTAATCACTACTATATACTCCTTTTTCCCCCTTAGGTTTCCAGAGCTCACTTCATGGGAAACCTCGTAGGAGAAATCTACTGTCAGTGTATTGCTGAGCCTTTTAACATATAGTTTAGTTTTTAAATCACAGGTTTTCCACTGGACAACAAAAATGTTATTACCTATGTTAGTGTTTCAAGACAAGTTCATGGTTTCTGAACTTTTATGAATCTTCCCAGTAAGAGAAAATTAATATTCCAAAGCTAATCTTGTGAGAAAAAGTTTTGGAGAAATATGTTTTTTATGCTAGCTTCTCCATTCAGCGACTTACAGAAGAAAGGAAATGCAACTCTGCAGTATGGTCCCTTCCCTTAATTCCTGTTTTTATTTGTGGTCACAGTTATCACCTTGGGGCAATAGCTGATATAACTTTATCTGAAGATGAAGGAAAACACAGTTCTTACAGAGCACTAAACACCAGATCTAAATGCAAACTACAAGGCAAGTTGCAAAACCTTTGCCTGCTGATCACAACAATGAGACACTGCAGCTTCCTGCAGTAGTCTCTTCATGGTAAGCTGGCTGGAGGAAAGATGATCTGATTTCAGATCATGATAGTGTAATATAGGCAGGCAAAATATCTGTACATGTTTCCCAGGGATTTAAGTTCAAATATAGACAATATTAAGCTACATGGAAAGAGCATCTCCCAGTTCTTTGGTCACTCACTCCACCTCTGTGCAAGAAAAAATAATGTCAGAAGACAGTTAAAGCAGTCAGGACACCAATTCTTAA
This sequence comes from Pachycephala philippinensis, assembly GCA_013397055.1. NCBI lineage: Eukaryota > Metazoa > Chordata > Aves > Passeriformes > Pachycephala > Pachycephala philippinensis. The sequence continues at coordinate 288,512 of VWZT01010543.1, read as the reverse complement.
CTTTTTAGTACCATTTATAGAGATACTGAGTTGAGAGCAGGTACGCTGTTTTATGTAACAGATTAAATATTATTGTAAATCCTTTTAGGGGTTAAGTTTTGTTTTGTTTTGTTTCCCAGCTCCTTGGAGACAAATGTCTTACATACCTTTTCAAGACCTTCTTCCTTGAGGCTGATGACATCCAAATCAAAATCTGTCCTTAAGCCATTGGTTTTGTTGAAAGTTATCCTGCCTGTGAGGCCTTCCCAGTGGGCCTATGGAGAAAGACAAAACAATTTCTATAAATAAATACCTCTTCCTTTTTTTTTATTTCTAAAAAGGACAAACTTTACTCCTGCCAAAGTAGGACCGTTAATTATTCATTTTATGTAAATAATTTACCTTGTGGCTGATTTTTGTTTTTAAATATTTTGTATTTATTTTTTGCTAATGAAATCAAACATTCCCTCAGTCTACAAAGACAATTTTTTAAACTTTCCATATGTCAGGCAATAGACACTTCTACTGAACGAGATAAAAAGCTGTTCTGTTTTCATTCCTCCATCATTCATGCATACACTTCCCCTTCTGTTTCCCTACATACCTCCCCCTCCCCAACCCCGAAACTTCAATCTGTTTCATTAATGCTGGACTTCATTTTTGTCTCAGGAAACTTTACCCAAATAGAGGCTTACTTTTACAAGATGCTGATTCCCCTGAAACCACACTGAAACAGCAAAAATTGAGGTCAGTGAGCCAGCCTTCCTGAGCTTATTCCTCACTTTTAATAAAGTGCAATAGCCTCACTTTTTTATAACTTAAAATCTACCCTAGTTCTGAAACTATACAAAGGAGGAGAGGAAATGGGGGGAATGAAATTATCATCCTAGAAGGAACCAATATTGAAAAAAAAGAAAAATCCATTGCACATAATTCTCCTCATCATAATATTTTGCATATCTAGATTGAGAAACACTGTATTAGGAATTACAGCATGAGACACTTGAATAGTCTATGGGGTTCACCTTTAGCACCTTTAATCTCCTAGGTTTACTATCACTATCCATCAGTATCTAAACAGCATCTTGGGGAATCAAGGAGACATATAGTGATTCACCATAGAAAATGAAAAAAAAAAAAAAAATTAAACCAGGAAGCAAAATTCATTTCTGGCCCCTGTGAATTTATGCCAGTATTTAGTTGCTGAATTTCTCGTAATCAGTCTACAGTTTAGAGTTTCAGGTGTTTAGATTTTTATGCCACAAATGCTCCACACAGACCCAAATATCTACAAACATTAGTTTTATTTAAAATGCAGTTATTTCATCCTTTCATATTTTTTTTGTTCCAAGTAATACCTCAGGTAAACCCTTTCAAATAAAAATGATGTCTTGCTTGTTAAACTCTTTATACATTAGAAGACGAGAAATTACCATCTACTGAAAAAAAAAAAAGGCAGAAACCAAACAGAGTGAAAGCAAAATAAAATGAGAATCTGGAGAAAAGAAAGCAGGGGAGCAGAACCCCTTATTAGTGGCTTACCTCCTTAATGAGACTCATAAAGCGGGTCCCAAAGCGCCATGGTTTGTGGCGGTTGCACTGCAGTGAGCTGACCGTCATCTGTGGGAACTGCTGGACAGCCACCGATACCACATGGACTGCATCATACATCAGTGCTGCATCCGTCTGAAATGAGAACGACATGGGAACCATGAGCACAAAACAAATACACGAGACAGGCCAGCAGGGAGAGAAGGAAACAACAAATTAGCACTGCTCATTATGCTAAAGGGAAAAAATGGTCCAATTGCTTGTGCAGCACTGTAAAATGTAGCCTTGTTGCCAAGTCCTACACGAGTTATGTCAAGATCTTCAGTCAGTCTCAGCTTTTCTCTTCTTAATGCTGTAAAAAGGGCTCAAATAGCTACTTTTCAGGATCATGGGAGTGCACTGGTATCTGATGACTCATGTTACTTTAAAAAGCAGTGTGTTAGGGAGCTATATAAATCACTGTGTGAATGTTTGATTTAAGTTGGTTATTTTCACGAGTGGTACAAAAGAAAGAAAGAAAGAAGTTGACAAAAACTTAGCTGTAAAGGAAAATATACAGGTTCAGGAAGTAATGGGGTTTTTTTGAAATTACAGACAAGATTCCGTCCCAATGTTACCCAGTTGATTCATTAATAACTTTTGAATGTGCATCAGTTCAAATCCCTATGGCAGTACTGATCACTATCTTCAATAAATCAGAGGTGGATTACATCAAAATGCACTATTCATTTTAATAGTTTTCATGTCCCATCCTAAATAAATAGGCTCAGACACAGTGTATGCTAAGTAATGTTGTATTAGCAAAGGACAGAGATAGCCTCTCAGTACACACTGTCATGCTGTACAAGAAAGTGATATCTCTCTCATGTTCTCTTTGATAAACAGAGGCAAGCCTCGGAACCAAAAGCACAAGAGGACCTTAGATTCAGCTGGTGGAAATGAGTGCTACGCCATCTGCTCAGCATACCTTAGAGAAAAAGGACCTATTTCCCCTTCTCATTCACGTAATTAGTGAGCTGTGAAATTAGTTCTTTAATGGATAGGAAACCTGGAGATTATTGCACTTGTCACAATACAATACAATGCAATACAAAATGAGCTTATATAGAGCCTTTCATGCAAAGGCATCCCAAGGCTCTTTATAATAAAACTAAACATAAAAATGCAAAAATATTCTAACATTATAGCCCATAAGCTACTGTTAAAGAGAAAAATATATGCTCACATTTAAATGGCTCTCCCAGTGAGAGATTTCAAATTTCAAACAGAAATAAATCCTAATTTTAAAATAGCCAGTATAATAGGTTTCAATGATCTCAGGCTCCAAGCAGTTTATGCAGGGGTTCCAAATCAGTCAGAAAATATTTTTGCTGCCAAATTGTTCATTATCTTCAAGGCATTAAAGTGCTTTTAAGGCAAGCTGATATTTGACAAGGAGGCAGTGAAACACCAAAAAGTTGGAATGACATGCTGAGTAAGCGTCGTGCAAAGTTTAATATTCTAGAAGCGAGACTTGGCAGTAGTTGAAGTCTAGACAACAGCTTTTAAATAAACTACACAATAAGTACAACACATAAATCTGGCTCAGAAATGCAAACTGTTTTTTAAATCAGTTTTACTTCTAAAACTGTAGTCCTTGTACCAATGAAGGAAAATTGAAATTGCTATGAGACTTTAGTAAACACAGCCCACAAAGAAGCAATCAGAAATTCAACACCAGCACCAACTGATTAATTAGATGCAAATTTGGAAGCAGAACTGTTAAGACTTGTCAGAAAGAATCGAATGGACATTATGCCAGATGCAGAGCAACATGGCTTTCTGTTAAATTCTATAAGCCACTGAGGTGGAAACCTGTAGGATGACAAAAACACCCAAAGATGTCAAAGGCACATGATAAGCTCCAGTAGATATATGTTGTGAGGCACTGGAACAGGTAGCTCAGAGGTGCTGTGGATGTTCCCACAGCTGGAAGTGTTCAAGACCGGTTTGAATGGAGCTCTGAGCAACCTGGTCCATGGCAGGCAGGGTTGGGACTAGATGATATTTTAGGTTTATTCCAACCCCTTAACATTCTATGATTCTGTGATTCCAAAAACATGTTGTCAAAATCTATTTCTTCATCAAAGACAAAGCAAATGAGGAACAAAATGCAATAGTGTCATATCCATAACTCAGTTGACAAGCCGTGTCCTATCAGATGGATAAATCTGAATCTGCATCTGCCAGTTACTACAGTCATTAATGTCAAGTTACAAACACATCATAAAATAAATATATCTAGATTTTCATGCAAACATGTTGCTAAAACTCTCTAAAAAAGCCTGAACAGTTCTTTAAATGTTCCAGAAGAAAATGTCCTATGCAAACTAAAAGTAAAAAATTAACCTTGAAACATAGTATTCTTCTTAGTCAGTTTTGTATTAAACCAAATTGGGTCATTAAAAATTTCTATGGAAGATGCTGTACAGTTCACTTAATGCATAGCATGAGCCAAGCTTATTCTGATGATTAGTAATGTATGCATATACTTCATTACATTTTACTTCTCATGTTATTTTTATCTGCATATTATCTGAATAATACTAATACAGTAAGTAGAATAGCTTATAGTTTTCATATGCAGCTCATTATTCTCAAGATCATCTTTGTCCTCCTGTCTTTAGTCAGTCAACCTTTATGCTTGTGAGATAAATCCAACTACATTTAAAAGGTCAAACTGTTCATAGGGTTTTGCCTAGTGTCTGATGGTCACTAACGTATTCTAAAAAATTTTGTGAATTAATTAAAATGATGCTTAAGTTCTTTCAAGTGTGACTTCCTTAGCTGCATCAAGAATGAAATGAAACTGCAAATGCTCACAAATGTATACCTGCATTTGTTTCCTAGGTGACCATGACAAAATTATTCAATAAATGCATAGAAGTGAAACACTTTCATGTTTTATTAACAGAGTCCTTGAAAAGGTGTGAACACATTAAAAGCAATTCAAATCAAGTCTTTAATCCATTGTGAAACTTATTTCATCATATACATTTGTTACTGACTGTGTTTCAGACAATAGTATCATCTGAAATAAACTTAATTCAGACAGACTGTGGTCACCAGTTTAAGTGTTAACATGCCCATTTCATACTGCAGCAAGTTCTGCTTGCTACGTTGGTGTTTATAAGCATTCCAAGAGTTTAGAACAGAATGAAAATATTGCATTCCCATTTGGCAAAAGCAGTGTAAGTACACAAGGCAGGGCATGTTTCATAAGGAATGAATTTTCCTTTGGCCTTTATAAATTGTATTTTATTTCTTACACAACAGTAGTGCCCTGGATAGAACACTGGATGCAAAGCCAGGTTGTTGGATTTGGGTTTTTTTTGACTCCCAATATATCCAGTCTGTTCATAGTCAGTTTATGAAGGACAGAGATGATGCAGTACAATTGGGAGAGTAAGAACAGAAGTTGTATTTTTTTAATCTAACAGCCTGAGCAAGTAGTAGATACTGGAGGTGCAATGAACACAACAGCTTAATCAAATCTCCTCCCTCCCCAGCGTAACCATTTGAGGGAAAAGGAACATTATTTAGGCATCACTGCACAATAAGGTTTTACAATGGAATACTTACTCATTTCAAAACCATCAAAAATGTCCTATAATCTCCTTAACCTGCTAAGCAGTACTTCTCCTTTGACAATCACTTATTCTTCTCTTTTATATTTAGTGAAAATTTAACACAGTACATAATTATTCATTAGAAAACCTTGAATGAATGGCATATTTCATAAACAAACAAAAGCCTTCCATTTTTTTGTTCTACCACCTGCCTTTCATTTTTCTCCCCATAACTCTTATATTTTAGGTTATTTTCATTGTGAGTAGTGTGAACAGAATTAGGACTCAGTCCAGGTTTTTTTTATATTATTTTGCTTTGAAGACTGATTTTCTTATAGAAGCTGCCTCTGCTTCCTTTCTTTTGAACAACTTAAAAAAAATGATGTGAGAAAAGTCTGGCGACACTTCAAGTCAAGAAGTGAAGACTACCTACAGGGCAGGAGAGGTCTCATTACTGGCATTATTGCCTTCCTTAAAGTGTGTTCTCTTTGATAAAAAATTTAAAAGTTGACTTTAAAAATTACTGGATATAAACTACAGAAACAATGATAAGGTTACATATAAAAAGAAGCTAAGATTTACTTATAAAAATCTGTAGTTTCTTTTTTGTAGATTCTACTACCGCTTGATCAGAAAATTTTAAGGGCCAGATATTGAATTATGCTAGGACAATGTGATTTTCACCCACAAAACAGAGTAACTAGTAACATAAGAACCTTTTCCCCCAAATTCTCATACAACATGGTGCCAATGGTGTTAACATTACCCTCCTCGATTCACTGCATATGCTTAATCAGCTACCTCCAAACTGTACTCTCAAATCTGCCCTAAAAAGAGATTTTTCAAGAAGGTCCAGAACAAGAAGGCAATTTTTCTTTGTCTTTCCCAGGTGTGCTAAAGAGCACAGAAAGCAAGCATGGATAAAAAATATTACAAAACAAACAAAAAAGCCCTTATAAACCCAATAAGAGTCATTTTATCTTACAGATAGAGGTTTAAATTGTATTAGATTGAAATATCTTTAACAACCATTAGAGGAACTTCTTCACAAGCCCGTCAAGAGAAGACATTTCAGTTAGATGATGCCTGACAAATGCCGCATTATGCACACAAATTCCAGAGACCCAACATACTACTACTACTGGCAGAAAGCTCTCCCACACTCAAGGCAATTATAACAAGTGAATGAAATTAAGAAGAAATGGCTTGCAAAACTAGTTCTTCCCCTCCTCAGCTAATAAAGTCTATTGCCCCTGAAATCGTTTCACTTAATTCTCACTTGCTAACACATCCCACCTAACCATTTTGCTAAGTGAGATTTAATAAATCTCTCAGCCTGGGATTAAATTTTACTGTTTTATGACCTGTTAAATTGCATTGTATGCTTACTAATGTTCATGTTTTCTTAATTCTTGACACATTCCTAACTCCACTCTGGGGTGCAATCAAGAAAAGAGTTCAGATATGTTTTTTCACCCCCAAAAGTGCATTCCAATAGGGAACAAGATATGAGCACCAGTAAGCTATAAACAACGTTCATCTAACTTTTTAAAAAATCAGTTAGCTTTTTTTTTCAAAATACACTAGTATTTTAAATAAGACGTAGCTGCTTAAATTATTTTTTTAACTTTTCGTGGTCTGGTGAATTTTGACAGGGGGTTGGTTTACAGAGATGTGTATGTGATTTTAAGTAGAGACAAAACAGATGTAAATTATTTTCCCCCTCATCAAAGTACTTGTTTTAAGATCCAAATAAAGAAAATTGTTTACTTCATATATTATTTAAAAAGACTTTACACTAACAAAAATTATTTAAATTTTTTTTAATCTAGACAAAGTGAACTAGACAGGTAAATTTACATTTTAAATTGTAATTTTTTCTTACACAAAAAGACAAAAGAAAAAAAACTGATTTCTTCTTTTGCCTCAATGCCTCCTAGTTTGATCTCCAATTCGAAGAGAAATAGCAAAGTAGAACATGAAACAATGACAAATTTTTAGAAAATGCCAAGAGAAAAAAGAAATAGGAAAAGCACTCCAAATTATAGTGATTTAGTTGCCACACGTCTTGTCATTACATTGGCATTATATAGAAAAGAAAATGCATTCTTTTATTGACAGAAGTAACAAGTATTTCCTGGTATAAAAGTTTGAAGTTGTAGAACCTTTTACGTCTTTTAGAATACTCTTAATAATGTAATTTGATAGAATATTTACAGTGTTAAGAACCTGGAAGTATATGAAAATGAGTTAGGTGTATGGCCACTTATTGCAGCTGAAACTTTGAGACAACTTGAAATTGTGCCAGAAATGGGCACAGGAAATCTATTTAGCAAGTAGTTCAAACACAGGTTTCCCTGAAATAAGAACAGCAGCATTATTTCTCCCATCTGCTTAACCTTTGATTGAAGATCTGAATTTCATTTTAGCAGAAAATGTTAAAGATTTAGAATACCACCTGAAGTGAATAGGAAAATTTTGAATTATTTTTTCTGATGAGGACACCCTGTCATTCTTGCGAAGCAAGACCTTAAATCTTAATTATGAGAGGAAAATTTAATTTAAGGGTACAAGTTAAGGAATCTTCCCTGTCTGACCATCCAGGAGCCACTCTGGCAGCCACACTCACACCACCCAAGCTGGGACAGAAGTCCCTCTGCAGCCACACCTCTCCCACTCACACAGTCAGACCAGGTTTTCTCACCAGTTTGACCCAGGATTTCCCATAGTAGAGTCTCAGACGTCCTGATCCTTAAAATCATTTAATCACAGTGCAATAACTAAAAAACAAAATAGCTCAAGCTGGTGCCTCGAAGGAGGGACCCAGAACAAAGGAAGCCCTGGGCTTACATACCCTCACAGTCTAAGCACAGGACAGTCTGGGGGCCATTGGCTCCTGTTGTGTCTCCCAGCGTCCGGCCACAGGTCCCCATGTCCTTTGTTATGCAAAGGATCGGCAGTTCCTGGCCTCTTGCCTGGGGCTCCCGGCCACCCAGAGCTCAACCTGCAGCTCGCACATGGAGCTACCTGCACTGGATGTATTCCTCAACAGTAGGAAGAGATTGAGAATATTTAGAAATGGATCTTTGGAGGCATCAATGTCTGACTTCGATTGCATGACACTCTGGTTTCAAAGCCAGTCTCTCTACCCTTTAGCACGGTTTCCTATTCTGATAGAAGGTTAAGTTGTGCCTGATCTCCTGAACTTTCTGATCAACTTCTCATTCTCACTTATTTTAAAATCAACCATTTATTTGACAGGTTATCTGTCATTACCTCATACAAGCGGTCAGGATGGTTTCTTTCTTTCCAATCATAGAAAGAGGAAAAGGATCCCAATAGAAATCATTTAGCCTATATGGTCATCTGCATTTATCTGGAATAATGGAATAAATACTAACAGCATGAGGGTGGAAAAAAAGTCAAAAACTAGATTTCTAATTATATTTTTTTGAAATGTATTTCTTACATATTCTATTTTCTGTGGTTTCACAAGATCCTGTAGATGTCTCATCATGCCATAAACTCTACTAATCCAAGAATAAAATTATCTTCAGTGTATTGCTTACAATAGTAAAAGTCAGCTGACTGCATAAATCTTTGCAGAATGTGCTTATAATATACAATAAAGAACAAGATGTTATGGTGTTTTTATTTAAGTTCTATAGTTTTATGTGTATATAGGTTTCCACCTATCCTTATAAACAAATTTTAATATTTCCAGCTGAAAGATATTTGAAGTACTTTCTCAACCTTCTTTCTGAATTTTAGAAATTATGGTATGTGCTATAATATTTTTTGCAATAAAATACCTCATCAAACTCTTGTATACCTTAGGGACAGATAGCAAAAACCTAATTACAAGGAACAATGGGTCATTATTTGGTCTTTGGTAGTCTATTTCCTTTCATCTCTTCTCAAGTTCAAAAAATCAATATGATTGTGATCACTGCAACTCCATCAACCACATCTGCAATAAAGACCTGACTGCTACTGTTATATTAGCTCAGCATTCAAGACTTATCACACCACATGAAAAGTCCTTCTGCATGAGCAATTCATAAGTAATTACAGAAAGATCCTACTCAGCACACACAATGAATACCTTTGTACCCACGCGCAACAAGAAAGTACACCTGGGAATGCAAATGAGAGCCATAAAGCTGGTATAGTCCAGAGATTAAATGTAAATCTGATCATAAATAGAGGGAAAACCCCACACATTCTAAAGAATGAATCTCTAAATATTCTATTTTTCTATCCTGTAAAAATTGAACAATGTTTGAGGATTTCAGAGCTTTCACATCTTCAAATTTTGCAGGTAAAATCACAAAAATAAATGTATATTGATGATTTTGAAATGTAGATGAAAGAGTTACGAGCATTCATAATAAATTTTCTTCTCCTGCTTTAAATTTCTCTCCTCTTAGAAAGGACTAATGATACAGACTTTTATATCTTCGGCAAAAAAGATGGTTACAGATGATACGTACAGCATTACAAAGTGCATGTTTGCAGAAGAAAACAAATTATTAAGCAGTATAAAACATGAAAGAGTAAATATTTATTTCAAAATAGAATTCTGCTTTATGTCAATCTTCTATAATTATTTTATTAATTTATGTCCTATGGCTCTGTTCTAAATAAGTAATTTTTTTTTTCTTTTGAACTAACACCTTGTTAAATTCAGTAATACCTAAAGAAAAAGGTGTTAAAAGACACACTGCTGGCCTGCAACTTAGAAAATCAATCTTTTTTTAGATTTTAAAAGTAGATATTTTATGTGGGGATTTCTTCGACTTTGAGATTGTTTTGAGGTTTGGAGGTTTTTTGGTTTTGTTCTGCTTTATTTGAGAAGCATATCTATTTTTTAGATTCTTTTTTTCATAAATCTTTGATCAACCTGTATGCTATATGCAGATGGTAGTCTAGACAGATTACAGAAAATCAAATTGACCTTGCAATATTACTTTTTTTTTCTTTGCCATTGTGCCTCCACCAACTGCCTTTCACTGTATAGTTACTTTTTCATTTCAAACTTCTCCATTAATTAATATTTATTTCAGAAAAAAACCCCTTTTTATTGTGTTATGATGCTAGTTCTAATAATCAGGTTCTCATAAATTGTTGATTCCAGCTTCACGGAGTAGACACAGAATTAAATTCATTGACATATTTGCATTAGACACATTTTGTTTTGATTAAAATCTGCTTACAGTAAGTCAATTTATTCATTGATTGAAAAGCTGCTTTCTGATTTGTGACACTACTTTTCTGGGCTATGTTCTAAAACTGCCCTCATAAAATCAGTTTTCATTGGCTATTATTCTAATATACTAGCCCACAAAAATTTACCTAATTTAAGAACAGCTTCATATTGTGATGGTTCAGGAAAAACTGAGTAACTTTTAACGGGATCCTCAATGGCTAATGAAGAGAGGTACCTTGACACTGAAAGTTTATTGGAAATTTTAGGTACTTTGATGTCCTTGCATCGCGAGTTCAAGACATTAAAAGTATATTAAAAATAAGGCTATACAAATAAAAAAAAAAAGTAAGAAAAATAAAAATTGTATATGTGGGTTTTATGTATATGAAATTTTCAAAACTTACAATTCACTTGTAGTAATTCAGTACTAAAAGGAATATTGGCTTATTAATTTTATATCATTAAGCTTATGATATTGCTATCATGTTAGACATAGATGCTCTTCTGGTGAGTATAAGAACCGACCACAATCTTCCTGGTGATCAGATTTTTTTAATATATATTTGAATCTAGGTATGTTCGATAAAATTTGCAGCAATATACAGAATTCAAATTCACACTGAGATGCACCCTGAAAATTTTGGAACTCTCTTTAAGCACAGTCCACTTTCAAAGAGATATTTATATCATAAAGCCAACTGATAGTATATAATTTTCATAATTACTAAACTAGAAATAGGAACTAAAAAAACTGAATATTCCTCCAGCTTTTTCAATACTTCATCAGGATTCCATCCATCAGGGTAACAGTCAAATTTCTGCACTGTATCTAAATCTACACTTAAAAATAAAAATGTGTCCAAGTTTATGCAGAAGTTTTAAGAATTTCTTTGCATGTCTCTGACTAATCTGGGAATTTATTTTTCCTGAAACTTACATGCACCTTTTAACTATGCTTAAGCAAGATTTAAAAACATATATTTCCTACCATTTATCTTATTTTTTAGAACATTGTCAATGTCTGAAATTGCAGACTGTAAGAAAGAAGAAAGAAGAGAAAGAAAATTGAGAAAATATGGAGGTATTTAGCCTCACTATCACAAGGATTTCTAGTTTTCTCACTCACTCACAAACAATTCTCCTAGCCAAATGGCCTTTGACAGATAAAGCAATATATTAGTCTTGCCTCTAAAATTAAATGGAAGAGATTATTGATTGGGTATGGAAAACTTACAGGAAATAATATAGTATTTTTTTGATCCCTGGATAGGGAGCAAACTTGAGCCAGAGTGTCACAAAATTAAAATCACAAAGGATCACATTTCACCTAGATGCCTAATGTTATGGTCTTATCGAAACAGGTTGTTTTGCAAAGAATCCTATACAGAAATAAACCCAATCAGGTTAAAATTTTTATCATCTTCTTTTCTTCATCTCTTATTTCCTATAAAAAGTTTCATGGACAGTGGAACGATGCATATTCACAGAAGGAAAATTGTTTCTCCTGAAGTTGTTATTCTAAGATGTTAACTTCTGCCCTTGATGAAAAAAATTCCAGATATCACAGAGTGAAGTAAATGTCGTGGTTGTTTAGAAAAGCCTTTCCTGACTGGTCATGAATAGATTGAGGCAGCAGGCAGCATACAAATGATATCTGCAAGACAGTCGTTTCTTCATTTTAACGTGGTTATCTATTTCATCTCATATTCTAATGAAATTGGGAAGGGCTGAGTAATCTAAACCTCAAAAGGTAGATATTTCAAAGTCTCAAAGTTATTAGCAGTTGATTTCTTTACAATTTTTAATCTAATATTTAATGAAAAGTGTAACAAAAAATTATCCAGTTATAAAAATCACAAAAAGTCTTTGAATTCCAAGGAGGTACAACTATTCCCAATTTGTCAGAAAGAAAGTAATGTAAGAGAATTATTTCTGCAGAGAATTATTTCTGCATGAGTTCTTTATATTAAAATATCTGAGAAGAACCAGTCTATCCATACGGTGCAGTAACTTAAGAATTTCAATCCCACAGATCTCTAGTTCACCAAAAACACTGACACAGGAACAGTGAAATTTGACACCAGAGCCATTAGTAGGACAAGACTGCCAAAGCATAGGTAGGAAGCACTTTTTAATCACTTCTCAATTCTCATAACTTCTTATTACATTTTCCATAGAACTGCTGACTTTCTAAATGATGTGGAACAGTTTTCCTCTTCCAAGTGTGTTTCCACAAGGAAGTTGTTGTATAAGAGTCTGCTTCCATAAACATTTAGCTAAATTAATTTGATTCAAAGCCAAATGCTTTTAACAGGCTTGTTTTGATATTTTAAACAAGTATTAAATCTATATTGTTTACTTCCTTTTCTCTATATGGCTTTTTCTATGTCTATTTTTGCTTTAGTGTGTCACCAAAACAAAAACAACACTTGCCCACTCATTTCCCTCTCATTAAGATTTTCTCTCACAATAATTTTTGAAGGCTTCATTACTGTGAAATACTTGCCACAGATTTTACTTTTGAACAGCAGCAAGCTTTTGAAGTGACTCTCCTGATGTGCGACACCACAGAGCAGCGCTCTGGTGCACATCATGAAGAGGTCTCATAATGCATGAACCAGGGCCTCTTAAAATAAAATTCACTGAAAGATGTGACTGAGGGCTGTACTTTATGTGCTCCATCTGCTAATTGGCTTTGTCCAAAGGAATGGACTAGCAAGAGTCTGAAGCAAAGTAGGTGGAAATAGAAGAGTGTGAAATAAGAAGTGTCAGGTTTTTGGCACCAACAGCTTTGCTTTTTGAGGCTGCCTCCAATGGGCCTTTGCACTTGCTATTGTGGCCATGTGTGCCAGTTTGAGACAAATTAAGGGAAACACTCTGGAAGGAACATCGCCTCCAAAGAACGCAGGTTACAGCCACCCCTCCTGCACCAGGTTTGGAAAAAATTTTCCTCGGACTAAATTAAAAAAGAAAAATTATTTATTTAACAAGCAGAGCTCACGCAGGCATGGAAAAAAAAGAATAATGTTAAATAATAAAACCTCTCACTGTGGAGAGAACCTGGCTAGATTTCAAAATCCTTTGTGGGTGGCTCTCTCTCCTCTCTGGAGCTGGGGTACGGCATGGGCCCCTCAGGGCTGCAGTGTAGAACCTCCCGATGATATTCTGGTGCTGCTGAACAGTCAAGAAGAGAAGGAGAAGAAGAAGAAGGAGAAGGAGAAGACGAAGAAGAAAAAGCAGAAGCCAAAGTCCCAGGAAAACCTCTTTCCTCAGCTAATGAACGAGAAGCTAACTAAAAAGTAAGAGAACACCACTCTCTTCCCTGCAGCAGAAGCTGAGAGCTGAGAAGCCAGCCAACAAGTTATCTGTGTTTTTAAACACAGCATTGAAGGAATTCCACCACCCTCCTCCCCCCCTCTCTCTTGGGTCTGCCTTAAACACACAGAAAGACACAGGATTCGTGTCTGGCATAGAGCAGATGATAGGGAATACACTATCATACAGTCACCCCAGGACACCATGTCATAGCTAAATTCCAGTGATCACTTAAGAAAATCTGGTGCCATCTTCAGCTTTATTCTCTTTTGTTATTATTCTGAAAATATTAAAATATAAGAAGTCTTATCTTCACTCCATCTCTAATTCAAGTGTGCAAATCCTGACCCTGTTTACTCAAAGAAAGAAAACAAACCTCTGATTTGAAACAAAGAAAAACTTTCTACCCTGAAAGGATGACGGCTACTCATTTAAAGCATGAGGAAATGAAAAATAATAAAGCATTTTCAACTCCACAGATATGAAGAATGGAGAAGCAATGTGTATATGCAATTTATTTATAGTAGATAATAGCTTTTTATAGGGATCAATATAAGGTTGGGTTGAAAGCCATTTGTTAGACTGTACAAAAGCATAAGAATTGAAGATGGGAATGGTTGCCTTTGGCTCTAACTGTTAAAAACCAGTTATCAATCTTCATCTAAGTCTTCAAGGAGCTTCTCTTGGTGAGCAATCGATACTGCATTTGCCACAATAGCTCATTTAATTATTTTCATTCTAAATATCCTGTCAGCAGGGGGAAGTCTTCCTGATTTTAATTAGTTTTGAGATCATTGATTTTTTTGCCTTTTCCTTTCCTGTGGTTCCACACGTAGAAACAGAGGCACAGACACACACTTTTAGCCTGCAGGCTATGTAAGATGTATGACAAGTCCTTGGTGAAAACCCTGCATATAACTCTAGTATACCTAGATGTCATGTAGCTTTACTTTTAAATCTTTAACCTTCAGCTGCTGCAAATGAGCCTCTGGCATCTAAATGTAGTTGGGCAAAACAGTAAATTGAAAAGCATGTTTGCTGAATAGCTTTCAATTAAAGAATCCTTAAATCAATAGGCAGTAAGGATATCACAGCCACAAGCCTGCTATAAGTTACAGAGAAATACAAAGACAGAAAATGGAAGTCAGGGAACTGAAAATAGTAGTGGAGATCATGAATTTACATTATATTAGTAAATAAATAAAGATTTGTATTGATGGATATCATTAACACCAAAAACAAAAACGCTTTAGGCTCTAGAGTGCTGTGTCACATTTTCTGTATTAAATAGTAGAAACAAACAAGACAGAATGCAAGTCACTCAGAACAGTCTTAAAATTTTTAAAAGACAAGCTCACAGCAGAAGTTAAAGAAAAAAGGTCTAGTCTATACACCTTAAGAGCATAATGCATCTTCTACATGAGAATCCTTTCTTCCTATTCTCAGAGAAAACTGCTAACCCTGTAAATCCCTGCATTGTAAATTGGTGAGATGATTGCTCTTAAAGCCCCCAGCAAAAGCCTAGGAATCAGGAAATGGAAGTCAGATTGAAGTCCACTTTTTCCCATAGAATAACATTGGTATTTCTGTCTAAAAAGTGATGACAATCAGGTAAAAATATATTACTTTGAACCCAAAAAAAGTTTAATTGCTACTTGGTCTGTATATAGAGCTACCTGTATCAGGCATACTCCTGCATAAGGAAACAGGCCCATTAAGAAAAAGGAAGTTTCCACTAAAAAAACCCACTCAAATAAAAATATGAATAGCTGAAAAATTGTATATCTGATGTTTAAAAGATCAGATGGATTCATTTCAATCATATCTATAGCTTGTAATCCCATTTGTGCCACTTCCACCTTTTCAGGAAAAGGAGAGGGAAAAAAAACCCACCAATCTGTAGTAAATATATTGACAACTACACTAATGAAGAATAACTAAAATCTACACACATTCTAGAGCAGTTAAAAACCTCTTAATTCCTACCTCCACTGCCAGAAATGACAATTTATTTGTAGGTAATAATAAAGCAGTTACATATGATTATTCTTATTTAACATGGCATGGAATAATTGTGGAGTTACTTACTTTTATTAAAAGAATATAATTTCATAAGATTCCCGTATATCAGAAACAAAAGAAAGTGACACGTTCTGTTTTAATGCCACTGTACAAGGGACAGAATTTTCTGGATCAATGAATGTCAGAAAAGATTCAGTATTGCAGAAGAGAAATTAGAGCAACATTAAAGAGATACATAATAACATTAATTATCCTGCTTCTAGTGGCAGTCTTGAAAAGAGAGGCTGCTCCCAAGTAGAGCAGCCAGTTATAAATGTTTTCCATCAACATTCTTAGCTTAGACCTTGGACAGTGTTTCCATGTGCAGCTCCTCATCACAAAATGGTTTTCTCCACTATCTTTGCCTGGAACTGATTAAGATTGCCTTTTAGAACGAACCCAGCAATTTCTTTCTCTAATCCCATGAAGCTTAAATACATTTCATTTAAATCTGAGAAGCAGGTGGTGTTACTTATTTTTTCTTCACAAATTAAAAAAAAAAAAAAAAAAAAAAAAAAAAAAAAAAAAAAAAAAAAAAAAAAAAAAAAAAAAAAAAAAAAAAAAAACAAAAAAAAAAAAAAAAAAAAAAAAAAAAAAAAAAAAAAAAAAAAAAAAAAAAAAAAAAAAAAAAAAAAACAAAAAAAAACAAAAAAAAAAACCCACCAAAACAGAAAAAAAGAAGAGCACTTAACATTATTTCAGTTGGTTAAAATCCGAACAAAATTATCAGGTTAAAATACTGGTAAAATTTCATCACTGTATTCTCCTTGGATGAGCTACTGCTGTCTAAATAAGTATGTCTTAAAATTCTGAGAAAGTCGCTTTCTCTGCCACAATCCATTAAGCAGTGTATAGTATTAACACAACTGAAAGAATTTGGAAAGTTGATTTTTGTTTGAAAAATGAAAGGTGGGAAAAATAAAACCAGGAAGCAGTTCTGTACTTCAGAGACAAATGCAGTTCCTCTCACAGATGTTCCTCGGGGAAATAAACAGCAGCAGCAAGGCCAAGTCAAGAAAGCTCCCTGAGAAGAAAAGCAAGATTGTAAAGTACTCTACCCCATGCTCACATTCCTCTGGGAACTGTTATCTTGCTTAAACAAATCCAACTCACTAAAACTGACAGTTGTGCACGGTTCTTTATTCTTAAAGGATTAACATTAGGGAAAAAATATGAAGTGAAAGTATCTTTCAAGATGCAAACTAACTGAGAGACTATCTAATCAGTGCTGTTGAAGAAGGAAGTATGTGCTGAGACTCCAGTCTCTTTTTCTTGTGCATGACTGGCACAAGAGATCTGCTGAGAGACTTTTTTCAAGCGGGTTTACATCCTTAAGAAGAAAAAAAATGGAAACTGTGCCACTAAATTATCCTTAGAGAGAAGTAAATATACAAAAAAACCTCTTAAAGACTGAACACCTGTTTACATACACATTTATGAAGATTTCAGGGCTATTATTTGGATGTACATAATACATGCGGCTTTGTGTATGAATATTTTCAAAGTGTACTTCCTTTTAAAAATTTCACCCCAGTGAACTGTAGCTTTACAGAACAGATTGTTATAGAATTCATTTCTATCATTTCAGCCATCTAAAATCTACCAGGAGAACCATGAATTAAAGACTGTGATTCATCTGGTTATCCTGAGCTTAGAGGAAGTCTAGACTTATAGTTTATGTTGTGTACCTCACTTTGAGTAAAACTCTCTTGACAAATTTCAAGCACTTCAAACTATAAAAACCCAAGATCTGAATGGAAACTGTATGATGCAATTTCTGTGAAACAAATCAAATTTTATTATATAATTATAATAAGCTCTAATCCACCCAAGTTAAGTGTAAGGGAGTAAAGTGTTTCATTGGATAATACTGTACTCATTTTAGAAGTTATACAGGATGCTTCACAGCTGTGGTGATCCACAAATATGGAATCCTGTCTCTGCTAACCAAATTGCTCTCTAGACAAGCTGCAGCAATTCTGTTTCTAAAAGGGCTGAAAATATGTTGTTGCTTTATCTAAAGGGTGATTTCACATATACAAATGGGAAGCAATAGATCAAAAATATCACAAAGATAATATTGCAAACAAAGAGTATCTGAACACAATTCTAGTTTTCTCAATCCCATTCATTCTTTATTGTGAGGGGTGGGAAAGGGGATAAGAGAAGTCCCACATTTAGCATTTATCTGAAGTACTTGGATAATAAATGAAACATATACTGTTAATTGTTAACAGAAAACACAGAAAACAGAACAGAAAACACACTTGTGCTTATTACTCTTATTCAAGCAGTAGAAGCAAAATATTTTTGTCTCAAAACTTTGTGTTTTCCTATTTAATTCAAGATTATGCAAAACAAAAAGAAGATACAGGATACACCTTAAGAAATGTGGAAACTAATTAGACTTCTAAAACTGAAGATGCAAAGCCCATTGAGACCAGTCTATCTTTGCTTATAACCATTTTCATTTTTAATAGGAGTTAGACAGCAGGTAGTATTTCATAGTTTTAGCATGAACATTGACTGCCTCATCAGACAAACTCATAAACATTCCTTGCACCTACTCAAAGTATGATAGCAAGAAGGTTTTACACATTTCCTAAATGTGTTTTGCTGTCCTGACCTTCCTTATTCTGAACAATCAGCAGTTTAGATTGTTCCACTCCTGTAATTCAAAGCACTGCACAGTATTTTATTGAGAAAATTTAGCAATTTTTCAAAACTAGCACCTGTAGAGAAGCTTGTTTCCTTGGACGTTCTTCCACATATGTACTTAAGCTCAACTTCTTAACCCTTATCTTGAAGGGACTTGACACTAGGATCACACCGAAACCCTAATGTGACAGGCAACTGCCTCAGGAAATGTACACTGCATACGTTCACTGGTGCTAGAGATTTTTGAAACAACTGATTAAGATGCATAAAGGTCAAGTGCAAGAGAAAAAAGCTTCTCTAGAAGGGGAGGATGCAGAATAAGTCTATTATCTCTACTTGTAGTGCAAATGCATTTCTCTGTCCAACCACAACAGTACCCTGCCCCACTCTCCCTCCAACTACTTTTACTTACTGAAACACTACTAAAATAGTTAACCACTAAGGATAATAAGAGTAACGGGTGAAACATACAGAGAAGTAAGGAGCTCTATCAATAATACAATTTAAATGGGTTCAAGCTATGTTAAGCAAAAAATGTGATATCAATACACACACAAATGGATAATAAATAATACACAGAGATCAAGAAAAGAAAAAAGGACTCAAGGAGATTATATTTTCTATTTATACTGGAAACCTTTCTTACCAATAGTGTTAAAAGAAAAGAGAAATGGTCCCAAGGGTTAATCTAATCTTACTACTTTACTAGTAGCTCCTCAGGGTAAGTGCAGTAGAGATGTTTACGTACCTCAATTTATTTCAGCTGCAGGTACAAATAAGGTGGCAGAATAAATGATTATCAGATTAAGGAAATTTCAAACTGAATAAAGTACACAAACATGCAACACTTGTGAAATGCATACAATGTGGTTTTTCTATCTTATTAAGCTCACATATGAACAACACAGATATAAACCACCACAAAAAAAAGATAAAAAATTAAGCCAATTTCAAGTTCTTCCAAAACATATTACATAGAAGAAATTTGGTAAATCCAGGTTACAAAGGGAAAAAGCTTGCACTTTTCTAATTAAATGCATAATCATAGCTGCAGATTCATGTTAGCAATGCTAAATGTCTTCTGTTTTAATGAGCCATTTGAAATGAAATGGTTGCCTGCAATTAGACATCTGCAGTCCAAGGACAGCAAGCCAACTGTGTAGTCTGTTTGCCAGAATTACAGTTGCATTCCTCAGCAGGACAATAAGGAGAATGGATAATTGTAATTATAACATATACATCCCTTAGTGTTCTGTGGTTGAAAGAGTGTGAACAACAAGGGCTCTTAATACATTTAATTGCTGGCTGCTAATAAAGGGTTGTCAAAAAAAAGAACCATTTCTAAAATGCATTCCAATTCCATTACGAATTACAAACCAAGGTCACTAACTACCCACCTGAGGACTAATCTCCCTGAAAACTCTCTTAGACCTTGTAAATATCTAGTCACACAGGCCTGGTTTTCAGGAAGTTGCAAGCTCATATAAAAACAAGTTGAAGAGATGTGAGACAACAGAGTTATTATTCTAGAGGGTTTAGTATATGTTGCAAATTCTCTACTCACATTCACTTTGCAAATATCTTTGCAAGCTTTTTTCATGCAAACTTGAATGAAGATCCTAAATACTTTTTAGATGTGTGTATTTCTGTCTCTTTCCTTATACACTTAACATATCCGAATATTTCACCTATCAAAATATTTCCATTCTTGTATAGGAATAAGAGAAAAAAAGAAATTGAAATTTATCCATTCAAACTCCGGGCAGAAATCATCACTGTATTACCTGAGAGAATGCTTCTCTCACTTTGCCAAATAAAAAAAAAAAGAAAAATGTAATTTAATTACCTTCAGATTTTATGTTTCATTCAGTGCTGCTCAACTTTGCACTTTACCGTGAGGATTCAAGAGTAAAGACCTTATTATTTCTTCTGTCTTTGTTATATATTCTGAACATGGATTGAAAATTCACTGTGATATTACTGTAAGTTCTTCTGTGGCAAGCAGCCACCTGAACTACTCTATTCTGTGAAATCCCACTGATTTTTTAAAATATAATTCATTAATAGTATGACAAAATAAGTGAGAGCATTGTACAGAAATAAGAGTTCTTCCAAGCTTATACACAGCCTATCACATTTAAGTTATTAGGTAAGACTTTAATGCAATTGCTTTCCTCCATTTTTATTTTCATCCGTTCCTAGATGAAGCTGAAACTGAGATTTTACACTTCTTGAATCGAATAGATTCAATTTTCCAGATGTGACATTTGGCTAATTCATTGTATCCTCTTAAATGCTTGTCTCAGGTGAACCAACCAACTTGCTGAATTTCTATAATTTTAGAAACCATGGAAAAGATCTTTATTCTAATACTCAGTATTGTTACACTGAACCTTCAGGAACCCAGACCTCCAAATGCAATCCACATGCCTTATGTAATTCCATACCTGATGCACAGGACATTTCAGAACCCAATTCACCTTAGCAAGCACTCTAATTCAGCTAGCCAGTAGGAACTAGTCAACACAAAATAAAATCTCTTTCTTTTTGACTTAAATATTTAAGAAATACAGACTTAAATATTTAAGGAAGTGTGGAACCTCCATAACACAGGCATCTAAAGCCTGCAAACCTCTCCTCCTCCACAGGCCTCAGCTACTCATTTGTAAAAAGACAGACTAATTCCTTTTGAAAACTTTGTCTCCATTTAACCAGAATATAGAGAAAACTCACATTCTCCTTTAACTGGCAGATGGGAAACCTGCTGGAGTATAACAAATTAGGTAAAAAATTACTAGATATCTAGTTGTGGATGAAAAAAGAACAATTAGACTCTAGTCTTCTAAAAGCATAAAACCAAAATTTGGTTTCCCAGTGCTACCTAGGAATGGTTGAGATAGTCATCCTTCTCTTGTCTGAGAACAACTGTCTTCAAAGTAGAGGAAGACAAATAAAAGATAAAGCAACGTAGGAGAAAAAGGATTTAGTATTAGCAGATTCTGAACAGAAACAACTGACATTTTCTAGGTCTTGCAATCTCACCTTTTTCTTCTTTCAATGGAGGGAAGAAAATATGAGAAGAACATCAAATTGCAAGTCAAAATCTAACTGGGCTTAAAGATGCTAAATGTGAGACATTATGCTGGGCATACAACACAAAAAATAATTAATATTTGCATAATTATAAGTTCCCCTTAAACCTGATGTTCAAAAAAGTTCTGCAAATTTCTGTATACTATTTATTACCTTCAGTGCCCTCATCAATTTTTCCAGTTAAAAACCTCTGGTCTTCAATTGAAGATGCTTCAGTCATCACCATAAATCACCTGTGATTCTCATGCTGTCTACACAAGCAATTACGGATGTTTACACTCTGTGCAGTCATATTTCATTCCCTATTTGTATGTTCCAATCAACGGCAGGTTTACTATCAGAACATGGCTCCAAGCAATTCATGAGGACATGATTCAGCTAGCTCTTTTTAAAACATTAAAAAAAAGCATTACAGAAGCCATCCCTATTCATCAACTTTCACTAAACTTCTGGATTTTCACTGACATATTGCTACAAAGCAACCAACAGGTTTTTTTCACACAGTTGTTCATTTTCTATTAAAAGTACAGAGCAGCCAAGCAGAACTATATTTAATGAGGACTAGAACTTTTCTTTGGACATTGTCATCGTGAGGTGTTATTCAGCTTACAAAGTTATTTCTTTAATCTACCCATAGAGCAGAAAAGTGCTATAATAAGAAAAGAAATTATTTGCTTCATAGAATTACAAGATGGTTTGGGTTGGAAGAGACCTTAAAAATCCTCTATTTCCAAAACCCCCTGCCATGGACAGGGACACCTTCCACTAGACCAAGTTCCTCAATGCCCCATCCAACCTGGCATTGAACAGTTCCAGGGATGGAGCAGCTTCTCTGGGCATCCACAACTTCTCTGGGCAAACCGTCCCCTGTTCTGGGAAAACTGGCCCAGTGTTTCACAACCTCACAGCAAAGGATTTGTTCCTAATACCTAATCTAAACCTACTCTCCTTTCAGTCTGAAGCCATTCCTCTTTATCCTATCACTACATGCCCTTGTGACAAGCCTCCCCCCAGCTTTCTTGTAGGCCCCTTCAGGTACTGAAAGGCTGCTCTAAGGTCACCCCGGAGCCTTCTGTTCTCAGTGATGAATAGTCACAATTCTCTCAGCCTTTCCTTATATAAGAGATGTTCTATTCCTCTGATCATCTCTGCTGGACTTGCTCCAACAGGTTGATGTCCTTCCTGTTCTGGTGACACCAGAACTGGACCCTAGAACCCCAGGTGGGGTCTCAGGACAGACATATACAGGGGAAAATCACCCCCCTCAAACTGCTGGTCACAATTCTTGTGATGCAACTCAGGACATGATTGGCTTTCTGGGCTGCAAGCACATATTTGATCTGGGTCACCTGGATCAATGGGCCTATTGTGTGAAGTTCAACAAGGCAAAGTGCTTGATCCCACACTTCAGTCACCACAGCCCCATGCAACACTACAGGCTGTGGGAAGAGTGGCTGGAAAACTGCCCAGCGGAAAAGGACGTGGGATTGCTGGTCAACAGCTGCTGATCGTGAGCCAGCTTGTGCCCAGGTGTCCAAGAAGGCAAACGACATCCTGTGCCAGCAGAAGTAGAGTAGAGATTGTCCCCCTGTACTTGTCACTTGTGAGGCCACACCTCAAGGACTGTGTCCAATTCTGGGTCCCTCACCTCAAGAAAGACATTGAGTGTGTCCAGAGAAGGATGATGAAACTGGTGAAAAGTCTAGAGAGTAAGTCCTATGAGGAGTGGCTGAAGGAGCTGGGGTTGTTTAGTCTGAAGAAAAGGAGGCTGAGGGAGATGTTATCTCTCTCTACAACTACCTGAAACTAGGTTGTAGACGGATGGTTTTGTCCTCTTCTCCCAGGCAACCAGTGGCAAGACAAGAGGAAATGACCTCAAGCTCTGCCAGGGGAGGTTCAGGTCAGACATCAGGAAGAATTTTATCACTGAAAAGGGTGGTTAAGCATTGGAATGGGCCACCCAGAGAAGTGGTGGAGTCATCATGCCTGGAAGTGTTCAAGAAATGAATGGACACGGAATTTAGTTCTAGGATTTAGTTGGCATGGTGGTGTTTGGTCAAAGATTAGACTCTGTATCTTGGAGGTCTTTTCCATCCTTAATGATTCTATTGCCAGCCCATCTCCAGCCTCTCATCCACCAGCATCCCAAGTCCTTCTCGGCAGGGCTGCTCTCGATCCCTTCATCCCCAAGCCTGTATTAATAGCAGAGTTGCACCCCGCAGGTGCAGCACCTTGTACTTGGTCTTGTTAAACACCATGAGATTCCCATAGGCCCACTTCTTGAGCTTTTCTAGGTCCCTCTGGATGGCAACCTGTCCCTCGGGTGTGTCAACTGCACCACTCAGCTCAGTGTCATCTGTGAATTTGCTGAGGGTGTACTGAAGGACACCACTTGCTATTGATGTCTACTGGGGCTCTGAGAATTGACCTTTACCCTCTGGATGTGACCATCCAATCAACTCCTTATCCAGCAAACCATCCACCCATCAAATCCACCTCTCATCAATTTAGAGAAAAGGATGTTGTGGGGGACCGTGTCAAGGGCATTTCAGAAGTCCAGAGAGATGACATCTGTAACCCTTCCCATGCCCACTGATGTATTTACTCCACCATAGAAGGCCACTAGGTTGATCAGGCAGGACTTACCCTTGGTGAAGCTGTGCTGGTTGTCTTGAATCACATCCCTGCCCTTAATGGCTCGAAGTAAAATAGTTACTTCTGAGTAAAGCAGAATAAGAGAAACAATATCTTCAAAAATAAAAGTTAAATAGACAACGTACATTTTTTTCTTTTTTTTTCTTTTCTTTTCCTTTTTTCCCTGTATGCACTAAACCTAATCAGAATGGGACACAGGAGAAAAATTAAAATTCTAATGTCCAATTGCTATTTTGTTTGTAAAAGATTTCTACTTTCTTAGTATTAATTAAGAATACTTTTCGTATATCAGAAGAAAAACTGTTACCCCAAATTTGTTTTAGACAAGTTTTTTGTTTGTTCTACTGAAATTCTTAATAAAACAATCCCAGCCAGACACACAAGATTTAACTCTCCTGTTAATGATGATGCAAATTAGTGGATAAACTTTACTGATTATATACTAACGGATTTTTAATATATTTATACTTTTAGACATCAGAAGAAAATATTTGCTTTTCTCTGAACAGTATTTAGCCTTTGAAATGTATCTACATCTGCACCAGATAGATATCTAAAAATGCACTGAAAAAGGTAAATAGGTAAATCATTTAATCATACAGAACACTGGACTGACAGAGAGGGTTATAATATCCTTTGCTGAAATAAGGCAAATAATGTTTTATGCTAGACTGAAAGATATTCCATAGAAATCCATGAAATTAAAACTTTAGCCTTTTGAAAAGGACATCCAGTGCAGAGCTTCAGCTATCTACTTAATTTTTCAAAGCTCCATCTGTGAAGAAAAACCTACCAGCCTATTAAGAAAAAAGCCTTCATTCTATGATTCTGTTAGATATCCACTTTACCCTTAGACATAATTATTCATAGATTTGAATAACAGCTTTGTGCACTGTCTTTAGGGGAGTTGTGTCTATAGAGGATAGCTGACTTCTATTAGTAATTTCTAATTTAATTTCTATAATGAACTAAACAAATGAGAATTCCACACATGAATAATACATATTCCAAGTAAAAATCTATCTCTACTCTCATAAAAGCAGCAGCCAATCACTCTTTTCTTCTTCTTGTTTCCCATCTCTTCCAGGTAAAATTATATTTGAATAATATATTATTTATGGCTGTGGCAAAAATAATTTTAAAAGTCTTTGGAAAATTAATAAATTAAATACTGGTTTAGTTTCACAGCCCATAGCAAAAATGAAAAACAATCACAGGGTGGTTTATAAATGTCTACAAAGAAAATATCATTAAAATTCAGGGCTTGTTGACATTGACAGACTTGTGCCTAAAGAACCAAGTACATATCTGGACCTTATACATTGCCATAAACCATGTTTTAGGGTATAGTTATCAGAATAATACAGAACTGAATTTAGAAAAAAAATGCTTAAAAACTTAAGTTAACATGCAGTTCTAGCTTTCTCAGGTCTCAATAGTTTTACCAGTCTCCAGAAATCCACCAGTCTTTAAGCTTGTTTGTTCAAGTTATTCTGTCAAATATCAATTCTGATTTTTAAAAGTGTGTCTGTCAGAAATATAGAGTAAAAACTGAAACTGTACATTCATCTTAATTTCACAAAAAATGGACCCAAATCCTAATATACCTTTAACATACAGATGGATTCCTACAAATAAATCATTGTTGTGTTCCAAATGTTTCTTGTTGCACATTTTAGGTCTTAAAATAGATATACTTCAAAATCAGTATTATTTTGACCATTTTCCAGCCTTTACTTCTCTCTGTTTTCAGCTACTGTCAGGTTCTTTAGGACAAAGTCATTAGTTTAGTGATCAAATGGTTGAGAGGTTATACATATACACTGTTCTGTGAACATAAAAAATCTGATCTTGCAAAGGCAGCTTTCTTCAAATCATGGCATGCCAGAAAGCAGTCAAGTCCTATTCAAAGTCAGTTTCTGAAACCCTAGTTTCAGATAGATTTTTGAGACTGCATCTATAAATTATGTCTGTATAGTCATGTCTATGCCACTTTTTTTGTGCTCTGTGATTCAATTTCATATTCATCAATCACATACTGAAGGGGCTTAGAAGTTCACAGCAAGCAACGAAGCTGGATGGCACATGTTATGGGTATCAAAGAAAACAGTTTCATAACCAGTGGGGATTAAACAGTAAGCGCCATAAATCAAGTGGAAAAACATTCACTAATTAAATTTTGTATGTTCTGGTTCTGGGTTGTGAGTGGGTGGTATTTTCATTAACAGATAAACCCCAAATTTAAAAGGAAGGTATGGCGCTTCTGACCTTTAACTGCTATATGAAACATTATATATTAAGCAGTAAACAGTAACAGAAGGTATAGAATTTACTTCTATGTACAGAAATGGTATTTAACTCTCATTTCTAACTTTTTTGAAAGGTTACGTGTGTATTTCTAGTGATTAGTAGCCTGTAAAAAAGTATTTTTCCTCAGTATCTGTATCATAGGTGAACAATTACATCACCTTTACAGGATCACAGAATGGTTTGGGTCAGAAGGGACATTCAAGATAATCTAATTCCGACACCCCTGTTGGAAGGGACACTTCTGGGGAAAGTATCAGGGACGCTTCCCATTAGACCAAGCTTCTCAAAGCCCTATCCCACCCAGCCTTAAACACTGTCATGGATTGGACATCCACAACTTCTCTGGGCAACCTGTTCCTGTGCCCCAGCAACCTCACCATCAGTAAAGAATTTCTTCTCTATATGTAACATAAATTTCCCCTCTTTCACTTTAAACCTATTGCTGTCCTATCAGCACAGTTTCTGATGGAGATTCTTTCTCTGGCTTCTTTTTAAGACCCTTTGAAGTACTGGAAGTCTGCTATGAAGTCTCCACTTACTATCAGTTACAACATATTTGCTAAAGACCAAAACTATAGTCAGTATATGATAATTATATATATAATCTCTGAGTAGGTGTTAGGTCATTTACAAGACTGAGTGAAGATATAAAGCAATACAAATACTAAATATCTGGTAGCTGTTAGAAAATACACAATAAAATAAATATTATGTTTTCAAGTCAGAAGGGACTAGAACAGATCTTTGTATGTGGAATAGTACTGAAAACACTAGCACAATTTCTTAATTGAGCCAATTATAGCGTGCATCTATTCTTCTAAGGCTTTATGTTTCAGTTTATTTACTAATAGTAATTTTATTGGTTTGGTTTCTTTGGGGAAAAAACCTAAATAGTTTCACAATATAAACATTTAACATGTAAATAATCAATCTCTCTCTGCACTCCTACCCCACTTCTCTCTTCCAACATACTGTAACAGCAATGTTCAAGAAATATCTGTCAATGTTGACAGTGGGAAAGAAATTTCTAATGGCTTTATATATAACATAAAAATATTTTCCATCACTATTTAAAGCACACCAAAAAAAGCAAAAAAGAGAAAACATGGACAAACACTCTGCATTAGCTCTTAAGTGATCAGCTATCAAGAGCTGGATTGAAAAGAGAAAGAGCAACAGCAGTGGAGGGGCATGTGTTAGAAAAGGGGGCTCCACTTTCTTCCAGATGTGATTGTAGGATAGAGATTACACTCATGTGAAAGTCCTAGATGGAAAGAGGCAAATAAGAGAAGTCTGGCAGAATAACTCACTGAGGCAACGGCTGACTCATCAGTCTTGACTTCACAGGAGAGATGCCCTAACTCTATCATAAAAATTCACCGACAACTGTTACTGCCTCACATACTTAAAAGACACAAATCCATAAGAAACAAGCTTTTCTTACAGTTAATGCTCAAGGTTCTACTTATCCTATTGTAACAATGAAATGAAGTAAAATCAATCAAGCAGCCAGGGTCACACTACTGGCAGCAAAACAAGTACAGCCATTGTACTATTTCAGTGCCAACTCATAATGGTCTTAGCAGAATGTAAGAAATGGAGTCATTTTCTATGTTATTTTTGGAATTTGAAGCACATTTACGTATTACTAGGAGTACAATGGTTCATAAAATCTAAAACTTGCTGTAGGGCAAAGAAAGTTCAGTTCATGCAAAATTCAAGCTGTGAATATATATAGTGACAAATACACGCTAGTCAGTGTTTCTACCACTACAGGCAATTCTCTGTCTGAACTTCCACCAAGAATTATGTAAGCTCAATATAGTCATAAAACAGAATTAGCTTTCAGTATAATAAGCATTTATAAAATACAGACTGTGTTTTCAGCTTCAGGATGGACAAATGTGTAGGGATCCTTTTCTGTTGGTATTTTAATTACAGAAAGCATCTTCTTCCCCAAGATGACTAAAACACTTTCATATTCATTTCCAAGTATTTTTAATATAGCACACTTTTATTTTACCTAAAATATTCCCAGTGAGAAGAAAATAATCCCTCAGTGAGAATGTATTTAAAGGCTCAAAAAAAAAGTCTTTCTCAGACTTTTTTTGAGTTGAAACTGTTTGGGATTTGATTCCTATTATTATTCTTTACCCCTTGATATGGATTTCCTGTGGCAATTTTTGCTCATTCAGATAAAAGGGAGTCTTTAGAATCTTATCTCAATGACTAGTGATCCAGGTGAAAACTCAGATCATCTCTGGTGATCTATTAATAGCCACAGGTATATTTACTGTGGCAGTCAAAGTGATATTGCTAAGAGGGCAATGCATTGTAGGAAATGCATACAACAGAATTCTGACACTTCTAACTGCCACTCCACCAGGAGGAAGTGCAAAGTTAATTCTGAATCTGTTTTATTCCTTTATTTTCTGTTTATCTCATGAGAAACATCTGCCTTTGTAAACAGTTTCCTCTTGTTTGTAGAAAACAGGAATCTGAAGAAAAGCCAAAGCAATTACTAGAAGAATAAGTATTTAAATCCAAAAACATGGCGAAATTCAGCTCTCCAAGGATGAAGAGTACACATGCTATACCACAGTGTTTTTATCTTAAATTCCTTGTTTAAGTGTATGATGCTGGATTTGTACTAAGTGAATGCTTAGGACTTAAATCTACCATTATTCTAGCCATTTTTTGAAAGACCATGTGCGGAAGAGAACAGATCTCCATTTCATGAGCTTCATCTTATTTTAAAATATCAGTTAAAAGAGTCATAATGTCTAAGAGAAACCAAATTATCAATCCCAACAAAAAAACCACATATTTTTTAAAATAAAGTAGCTTAAATATTAAATTCACTCTAATTAAGTCTTTACTTAAAAAGATTTTTCAAAATTTTTTCAAGCCATTGTGAAAATATAAATTTGATTTCTGCATCCCTAATCCACACTAATGGGTGGTGGATTGATACCCACATAGTTCCATGAATGATTGTTGCTTCATGCTCATTTATATAGTTTATTTCTCAGCACATTCTTTATATTTATCAGATAGACATATAAATAGTTTATCTACCAATCAGGTATCCCCAAATTATTTCCATTTCTCCAAAGTAAAAACACTAGCTTTCACAACAACCATATGACTGCGTCCATAAAGGCAACACCAATGTAACTGAAGATTTATTTCTAGTAAAAAGTTTGTTATCTACTGAGTATTTTTCTTTGTGAAAACAGTTAATCTGTACTACCTTTAGTGCTACAAGAAATCATTGAATCTACACTGCCAAAGAGACAAATGATACTGCTCAAATACCTTCTCTGGGTATTTAAAAGTTGTATTTTTTGAAGTAAGTATAGCCTAAAACTAGATTTAAATACTGGCATGGGAAACATATTAAAGAGAGGGCATAGAACAAAAATAATATAGGTATTAAAGGAGATAAATATTTTAGTGGGTTTACAATCTCAAGATGGAGAAGCAACCCAAATGAAGCACTGCAAATCAAAAAGAACTTATGCTGATTATACTCTATCAGATACTACAATACAGTCCTATGTTCCAAAGTACTTTTTCTCTAGTGAGAAATTCAGAGCCAAAAAAAGGGTTGTGCCCCTGCTCTTTACTTCTTGTCCAGTTTGCAGCTCTGCAGGCACCGAAAGGAAACACACCTGGTATGCCCAGGTACCAGAATTAAAACTGTATTGACTACAAATGGGTACATAACTCACATTTCTGAAAGTACTTTGCACTTTACAATTGTTTTCATTCAAATCTTAACATATGACCTAGTATATACATACATAACACAGTTTGATTAGACTTTAGAATTTAGAATACCTGTATATGTTTAGAAAGGATGTTTCTCACATCAATTTTTAAGACAATTATTTAGACTGGATATAAGGAAGAATTTCTTTACAATGAAGTTGTTCAGACACTGGAACTGTTGCCTAGGGATGTTCTGGATGCCCCACCACTGGAAGTGTTCAAGGGCAAATTAGATGATGCCTTGAGCAACCTGCCCTAGTAAAAGATGTCTCTGCCTATGGCAGCAGGTTTGGACTAATTGAGTGTTGAAGGTCCCTGCCAACCTAAACCATTTGACAATTTTATAGATTTATGTTTACTAAAGTCTTGTTATCTACTTATTACATTAATCTAGGTACAATCCTTCCTTACTATGCATACTTCTGAAAACTACAGAGCCTCAACAATTTTTCCTACACTGTAAATCAAGGCAAATCTGATTTTACAATAAAATATCAGTTAGTGATTCTTGGGTAGGTTTTATAAAGAAACTGAGGCAGAAAATTTAGCATGCACAGTAGACATAGAATATCTATTCCACTCTGGACAACACCTACTTTTCTGTATTATTTGATGCATGCAGGTTATTTATGCCTTTCACTCTAAGCATCTTTTATGGATTGACAGAATGAAAATTTTTTGCAGAATAGGGCTTTCCAGGAAATGAGAGCTTTTGCAATTGTAGTTGAGAGAAAAACAGGAAAATTATTTTTCTGGTCAGAAATATCAGCAGAAAAGTAAGACAGTTAACACTACAAAGAAAAGAACATCTTAATTAGATTTTATTTTTCATTTTTGAAAATAGTATAACAGCTTACCTTACACCATAAACAGTAATAATTTTATGCAGTTTCAGAAGCAACATTAATGTGTTTATCCTTCTAAAAGCTTAATAATTAATTAAAAAAAAAAAAAAAATTATGAATGCCCTTACAGTAGAATCACATAATAGAACTATCCAGGGAATATTAAATGTTTGGACACACAAATGGATATACCAGAAGATACTGAAATTTATACAGAAGACAACGTTGGATTTACGGATGACCAAACTGAATAAAGCAATTGCATGTATAATGCATCATCTATTCAGGCAGACTAGTGAAAATCCAACAAAAGTCAGCAACTATACCTGAACTGAAAAATGTAATACATTAATGAATTCAACCTTTTTCTGACAACAAAGAAGCACCTTCCCAAGTCAGATTAAAACAGCATGAGTTTGATTAGGGAAAGAAAATAAAGACCATAGTGATGGTGGAGACAATGGCTCTAGGAAGAAAGTCAATGGACTATTAAATAGGAAATAATCTGTTTTCAAATTTTACTTCGCCACTAATACATTCCTCCAGTGAGCCATTGTCTGGTAGAGGGGGCCTTAATTTTCTGGCAGAAAATTCCCATGCATCTAGCACAGCTATTCATATCATAATGTACAATCACCTCTTCGTAAGAAATTCCAAAGAAAATTTTTTGCTTTTCCAGCATGGTGCCTCCGTTAGCACATTGAACTGCCTAGTCAAGTCGGAAGACTTAATGCTGTTCCACTACTGGCTGTTAAAGGTCTCATATCTAATTTTGACCTATTTAACGGCTCATAGTTACTTAGAAAAAAATTTTTCTTCCCTTGTTTGCCTTCCCACAGGGCACCAAATCACAAATAGATGTATGTAAATAACATTATCTTCCTAGCTAGAGACCTTCAGGTCACATGAAGTTGTTAGACTAGTACTGGAAAGTATATGTTTTTTCCTTTTTTTTTGTTTTGATTTGGTTTGCGTTTATTGTGGGTTTGTTTGGTAAAAATAACAAAATGACCAACCCTTGGATTCTCATTGTTGTCCAGACAATGAAAAGACATGTTGAAAGACTAGCAATAAATTGACCCATGAAGATTCAGTTTACTAGCTTCTTCAGAGCAGTCTCTGGCTAATCTGAAAATGTTAAAGAACTTCATAAACATTTTTAGTACTCTATGCAATTAGGGACTTATCAACCCAAAAGTTCTGGAGGTTTGTCTACTTTTCTGACATACAGCACTACTATATCTACTTAAAGAATTCAAAACTACTTCCCCTCTCTTTCCACTTCTATCAAGAACTAAACTGTTCGGGTTTACAGAGTGTGACATGAGAAGAGATAATTTCATCAAGTCTCTACAAAATATGCTCATGTTGATTTGAACAGATAAGGAGTGACAGTCTTCACTAAACGTCATCAGGAAGAAAGTAGTGTAGAGTGATACAGCTTTTGATATGGTTATTAACTTTGCTACCTGAGCCCTATCCAACCAGATGAATTGTTAAGAAGTTCCTTCAGGGGGTAAAATCTGCAAGAGTTCACAACAATGAAAACACACTCTTGGATCGGTTGAGACAGTTCTGACAACAGACATTCTGGGACCAGCCTTGAAAGCAACAATGTTCTTGTGCTTTAGGCACAAAACAAGCAATGCTATTTACTTACAGTTTATACTGTATTCTTAGTGCATTTTTAGTTAGTTTATCAAAATACACCACCAGCTTGATGTACGTGTAATAACTGATTCAAGATAGGGCACCAAAGTAATATAGTCCATATTAAGGAATACATATCTCCTTAGAGCTGCAGGCAAGACAGATTAGAACTGTAAACATAATTTCCAATGTCAAAGAACAATTAAAAAAAAAAAACTGTGGAGAGGTCTGTATGTGTGAAGCCCACATACATCAGAAAGGAACAATTTCTTCTAAGTTCAGCCATTCAAAATGGCCAGTCAATCATCTAGGCTCCCTGTAGACATCTCTTCAGTAATATAGTCTATGCTGCTTTTTTAGGACAAATTTCTTTATTCTTCCTGAACTCACTGCAAAGGTAATGTAAGCAACTGCTAGACATTTGAATTTTACATGGATTAAGTTAGGAGAGGCAAATTCCACACATACTGTTTAGGCATCTTCTTGATTAGGAGGTATGTATGTACAGTTCACTCTGAAGCACAGGCAAAGGATATTAAACTTGCTCTCTGGGCAGTTTATCTGCAAACAGAAACAAATGAAGCCCAAGACATGGCCACCACCATGAAAGAATATGTCTGAATATGCCAAGTCACTGCTGGAAAATGTAGCAGACCACTAGTCATTCCTGGAAAGGTTCTGCATGATTTGCCACTAAGCTTTCTGGAAGGTTGCCAATTCAACAGCTGCAAAAAGGAGGCAGGCAGATTGACCACTACACCTATGTCAGTACAGCACAGACAAGCTGAATTCATGATTCTCCTTACACTAAAAGACAGCAAACCAGTTATGTTCTGAGCAGAAGCTAGAATTATTAGGTTTCTCATTGTTTCTTTTAATGGTGTGCTCATAATTTTAAATGTTGAAGCCTTTTAAATTCTCAGCACTTTAAAAGTTTGTTTGTTTGGGACATAATTATATCTGTGTGGATTGAAAGCTGTATGATCACTAATTTTGACTATCTTAAAAGCTCATCAACATGTCTTATAAATATCCAGCAAAAGCACATTTTAGGGTCTTCCAGGAGAGATACAATTATCACTGTACTGTTTCTTTTACTGAATGGATTCACTAAGTATTTAGGTATTAGCATTAGTCTGATAATATCTTGATTGATGTATTCCAACACACTTTCTGTGATTGTGTAAGCTTAAAAAATTATATTTGAGACCACATTATATTAGATGATGTTTTGTTGGAGTCTGAAAAATTCACATGCCCCTTAGGATTAAAATGAATAAAACCTGCAGGAAGCAATGCAGATACTTCTCTCAAAACAGGGAGGTAATTTCTAGAAGAAAATTAAGCACTGGTACTCTGGTTTACTGACTATATTGTGTCTGTGTGATCAAGCTACAACTCTTCATTAATATGAGGAGAGTTTTCAATTTCATGACTCTTAACTGCTGTTCTTTATGAAGAGGTTCCCTCAAATCTAATAGTGCTCTTCAGAGATACTGGAGATGAACCTCTCAGAGGACAGCCACAGTTGTTGGGTATAAATTAAAAATCATTAGGCAATTCAAGCTGAAGAGACCACAGGACTTCCCCAGTCCTTACTCCTTTGACATTGCTTTCAGTGTCATCTCTAGGAATAGACACAGTGTTCAGAACTTTATCAGGTTTTGGAAACCTGCAAAGATGGAGACTACAACAACCTCTCTTAGCAATCCTTTCCACTGCTTTACTTTTCTTACAGTGAAAACATTTTTCCTTAAATCCAGTTAAAATCTCTCTCAGTTTTTGCCTTTGCTCTCATGCTTATGCCATGCACTCCTGGGAATAGCTTGTCTCTGTCTTCTTGATAATCTCCTTGCAGATGTTAGGGGGATGCTGTTAGATCCTTAGGAGGCCTTCTTTTCCCCAGACTTGTTCCCTCAACCTCTCGTCATAGTACAAGTTCTCCAGCCCCTCCCTTCTGACAATCTTGGTTACTGTTAATTTATATTCCTAGAAAAAGATCTTCAAAGTTTTTTCCAACAAATATGATACCTATTGTTCAGATAGGAAAGAGTCCTGATGGTGCTTTACCTCCCACTGCTCTACTGATGGATTTTCTCCCTTGATCTTACTTGAAAATCAATACAGGTTCCTGACACTCAGATTCTATCCAACAGCATTGCATAAAGTCAGTGTGGAACATACAATCATTTAACTCAGAAAAGATCTTTAACACCAACAAGTCCAGCCATCAATGTAGTGCTGCCAAGACCACCACTAAACCATGTCCCTTAACACCAGATTTACCTTTTTAAGTACCTCCAGGAATGGTGACTCAGCCACTTCCCTCAGAAGCCTGTTCCAATGCTTGACAACCCTTTTCTGACCAAATGTAAAAGGAACATGTGCTGGTATCCACAAGATAAAGAAAACTAAACACATATATATAAAACTCACTGATTTTCTACCTAATAATGTTTTTCCTGATTTTTTTTATGTCCAAAGTAAACTTCAGTATACATACACTTTATTATGGCATTCTACACTTAACAGTTCAACTATATTCATCTTTAATTTGTATATTTCCAAGTATATCCCGTTTGAGTTTTGTTGAGGTTTTATTTTTAGGAACGAACCCTAAATGATAATCTGATTTTATCAAGTTCAGAGTAACTTCTATATAATTAACAAATAATTCTATTTTTAACCTAAGACAGCTGATTTTGTTAAATGAACACACAGCACTTCATGTGGGTGCAGTTCTCACTTTTTCCTTTTTCTACAGACAAACTGTGCTCACAATTTACTTCTTTTTTACGTTAATTTAAAAACGTCCTTATAAATGCAATAAAATATTTTTCCATAACTAAAATAAACTTGAGTTTTATGTTCAGCTTTGCAAAGCTGCCTGTGAAGCCCCTTATTTTCCAATTTATAAACAAATCAAATAAAAGTTTACTTTATATGGCACAGGTGCTCTTGAGGCCTTATGACTTTTCATCTAAAGAGAACTTCTTTCAAGATCTTCACACTTAAATTGTTTTAAAGCAATTTTCTAACATTACTGGTGTCTGTCTCTAAATGACCTTTATTTAAGACATGTATTTAGCAAATGTATAGGTGAAATGTGGAACAGTAAAGTCAAAAAAATCTAAACATATTCATTGCTAAAAGAAGCACAGAGACAACACTCTCTGATGCAACCTGACACAAATTTCAGTTTTTTCATCTAGAATACTGCATCAAGACTAAACCCAGCAAATTAAGGCAGAGAACCCTATTTATACAAACATTAAAAGAAGAATATTCAATTTTAAAGAAGAAGTTTGTGTTTTTATTTTCCTAGTTAATTTCAAAACTGTGGCAAATGTACGAATTTGCTAATCAAAATTATTAAGCACATCTTTGCTTTGGACAAAGATATGACGACCTAACTGTGTCAAAGAAAAAAGAAGCCTTTCTAATTGCTCCCAGATGTTGCTATAAATCTTTCAGCCAAGACAGAAATGTCTCCTTCCATGAATATTGATTCTAATTTTGCAATTCATGATCATACAACAAACCTTAGGCAAAGGACTTCACATGCATGACAGAGCTCTTTGAACAGAAAGTGATATGTCAGTGCTTAAGGTTCTATATTCAACTAGATGTTGAAAACAAATTTACCCAACTCAATTTACCATGCAATTTAAGAAATAATGCAAAGATGACACAATCAAAGAAGCCAGTTCTGCTTACAGTCTTCATGACCGGGGAGCAGCCTTGCTCAAAGGGACTTGGAAGTCCTTGTGGACAAGCAGGTGAAGATGAGCCAGCCGTGAGATATTGCAGTAGCAGAGGAAAATTGGATCCTGGGTTGCATTCATAGGATCATTGCTAACAGAGATAGAGGTGTGATCATCCCATTCTACTCAGCACTTGCCAGGCTGAGTCTGTAGTACTCTGTCCAGTTACAATCCCCATAATTCAAAATTTAAAAGACTCAAGCACACTGGATAGAGTCCAAAGTATCGCCACAAAAATGGTCAGAGGACTGAAAACCTGCCCTCTGAGAAAAAACTGAAAGAGCTAGGTCTTTCTTCCTCAGAGAAGAGAAGGCTTAGGAGGGACTTCATCACAGTGTTTCAATACTTTAGAGGCAGCTACAAAGAAGACAGAGACTCTCTCTTGGCAAAAGACCTTCATGAGGAGGACAAAGGACAATGGGTAGAAGGTACACTGGAAGAGGTTTCATCTTGAGAAAGAATTTGTTCACAGCAAGAACAATCATGGGAACAACCTCCCCATGGATATGATGAAGTTCTCACCACTGGGCTGTTCAGTGATCCTACAAAATTCACCACTGGCCCAAAGGTGTCTATAGGTTTCCAGTTTTCTCAAAGGAGTTTGGAATAGTCCAGTCAGGAAATATTGTGGACATCACCTTCTAAAAAAGTCTATCAACTTCATGAAATAACTGGCCAGCAGTCCTACAACTGCCAACTTGATATTCTCTAACTTCAATTCTAGATGTACACTACTGCGAAACTGTCCACTCAGGAAGACCTACTTCCAGCAGTCATGTTAAGATGAATCCCACTGTGTGAAGGACCCAAAGGACTATAACAGAAATGATGAGCACCATAACAAAAAAAGTTGGATTTTGTTTAATTATTATTTGAAGACGAACAAGTGGAAAAAAAAAAAAAAAAGCTTATTTTCAGTAATCTTGCAGATAAGATTATTCCTTTAGATACAAAGTTATTTTTATTTGGATTCTACCCACAATCTTTCTCAAACTTTGTAATTGCATCAGAATAACTATCCTGTATTTTAAG
The DNA here is from genome assembly GCA_013397055.1 of Pachycephala philippinensis. Taxonomy (NCBI): domain Eukaryota; kingdom Metazoa; phylum Chordata; class Aves; order Passeriformes; genus Pachycephala; species Pachycephala philippinensis. The sequence goes on along the minus strand of VWZT01010543.1, from coordinate 251,008 downwards.
CAAATAGAAGGTGAAGAAATTCAAAATAGTCTAAAGCTAATGCTGTTTATCTTTTATGTAGACAGCACTGAGAACAATCATGTCATCACGCATCCATAATTTGCAAAATGGTATTTTCTGAACTGTGTCTATTATCATGAAGAAACTGAAAAATAATTGTCCCTTGTGTTTAGAAATACCTTGAAATTCTCTCTCATTCTTTCCTCAAAATACAAAAGTGAAGAGGTGTGACAAAGTAACTTACATAAAACTTTTTTTTATCAATGACCTTTGAAGTCCCATTTAAACAAATTATATACTTCACATTAAGTGTCAAAGTAGTCCACTTGACTTCAGCAGAACTACTCAACAAGTTTTCTATTGCTTTTTGAGCAAGAAAGCACACTGAGCATTTTGTTGAACTGAGGCCTCAAACAACAGCTCAATAAACAGACAGAATGGCTAACACATCCATTGCTACATATGACAAATAGATAAAATGAGATTCTGTTTTTATAAGTAATATATATAGAAACTGCATGCACAGAATATACATTACGAAATAATGCTTTCCCAGTAGCATTTCACCACAAGGCTTGAATAAATTAACCTACAGCATCAAAATAAGGAACTTCTGAAGTTTTAGTATTTATTTCCAGGACATTACAGAGACTGTCATCATCTAAATTAGATTACAGTATTATCACTGGTATTAAAATACTATATATATACTCAGGCCTTGGGAAGCAGCAGAATGAATTCTGAAATCTCTGTTTCACAGCATCACAACAATTAATTCTCGTAAGTGCATCCAGTACATGTTTCTCACCAATCTCCTAAGCTGAATGTGGGTTGGGAGAGTAGACACCTCACGCTCACAGAGAAAATATACAATAATGAAAGCATGTTAATTTTGTTTTCAGCCTGACATAAAGGTATTCTGATGCAGATTCAGGTGGATGCTTGAATTTTCCTAGGTACTGTTCAACAGCTCTGTATGTGTGCTTGTGGCAATTGTATTCCCTCTAGACTCCTTAAGTGGAAAATACACTTACTGCTACAATTCTACTTAAAAGCTTGGCTAAGTAGCCTAATTTCAGGCACATAGCATAATTTGAAGTATCAAGAAGACACAAAACATTCACCGAAGGTGGGCAGACATGACTTTGGACTTATAGGAGACCTTTGATCTTCTGAAGGGCCAGAAGGGTGGAGGCCAAACACAATATCCTGTGCATCTGTAAAGCTCTAAAATGGAGTCCATGATGTTCTGAACAAGAAATAATGTTATCCCTCAGGAAAATTAATTTAAGCAATAACTACATATCTGATCTTTATGAAAGTCCCCATGAAGTCAACGTGTACTATATAAACCCCTTTAAAAGCAAAAAGTGTGCTTTGACTTACGGAGATAAGCAAAATCTAGGGGAAGCAATATCTCCTATTAGACAAACCTATAGGTATCTGGAAACAGGAAAAAAAGAAAAACACAAAAATTCAAGCACATACACTTACAGGTCTTCAGCAGAGCAAATTCTGTCCCCAGAAGCTTGTTTATTTCTACCAGCTATGTCAACTAGTCCAGTAATTAACAAGTATTAATTAGTAACAGACAGAAATAACATATTCTTGGTTTCAATATACAAGAAGCATATAATGAATAAAGACTGTTCCAACCTATCAAACTACATCCAAAATAACCACCTAAATATTCAGACACAAAAATTTATATATGATTTTCACTCTTTTCCGCTCCATTGCAGTATGTAGTATTTAATACCCCACTTTAAAATCAAACAAAAATTTAAAAATGCTAGCTCTTCATCTGCTTACCCTATCTGAGCCTGGAATGCATGTAGCAAATGAAACGTTAGCCAAATTACCCATACACTGATTTCCAAAGGAACAGGATTTTACCCAGAACATACTTCTAAGTGTCACTATCAAGTGTAGTACATTGCCAGTCCTAACAGGCAGGGCCACTGTGAAGTTGATAAGCACACAATAAAGGCTAAATTGATGGTCCCTTTTCTCCACAAAATATATTATTTATATTGCTGCTTAACCTAGCATGCCTACACTGTGACCATTCCACATCCTACAATGGTAACCATAATGATTCCTAAAATTATTCATTTCTGCAGATAAGTCCGCTGATTATTGGCTCTAGTTATGCTGCCTCTCAAGACAAGTTCTAAAAACAACAGCAAAGAAAGAATATAAAATAATCTTTCTTTTGCTTCACTTTTCCTGTAAATTTACAATAAACACAGTGTATAAATAAACCATTAAAATTAATTTCAGAATGCATATACTCAGAAAAATATCTTCATAGTGTCATAGAATTGCTTAGGTTGGAAAAAACCTTTAATATTATCCAGTCCAGTCATTAATCCAGCACTGCCAATTCCACCACTAAACCACGTCCCTAAATGGCACATTTACAAGTCTTTTAAATGCCTCCAGGTATGGTGTCTCCACCACTTCTCTAAGCAAGCTGTTCCATTGCTTGATCACCCTTTCTGGCAAGAAAGTTGTCCTAATATCCAATCTAAACATCCCCTGGGATGACTTGAACTCATTTCCTCTTGTTCTGTCGCTTGTTACTTGGCAGAAGAGACCAACACCCACCTGTCTACAACCTCCTTCAGGCAGAGGTAGAGAGCAGTAAGGTCTCCCCTGAGCCTCTTTTCCTCCAGGCTAAACAACTCCAGCTCCCTCATACACTCCTCATAAAACTTGTGCTCCAGCCCCTTCAACAGCTTCATTGCTCTTCTTTAGAAACATAATTTTTGACAGATTATGGTTACTTAATTGCAGTCCTCAGACTTTAAATTTCATACAGTGCAGACACGTGCATATTTCCTGAGAAAAGGCATTCAAGTTCCTAGTTCAAAAAACATCTTGTACTTCAGCTACTCTTCTACGCCGTGTAAAGACGTAGCAGCATGCAGATTTCTAACATGAAAGCATGATATAAATCAATGGTAATCTTAGTATATATATAAATACTTACATACATCCTCAAACCACATCTGGAAGAATTCAATGAAATCTTCCATAGGAGAGAAACTGCAATTTCTGCTAAATGCTATACAGTGCTTGGACATATCTTTCCTTTGGGATTGGATCATGTTTCTGATCTATCCTGTCTCCTAAAATTCTAAAAGTTACTGTATACAGTACTCAAATATTTAATAATGCAATTAATTCCCAAAATAGCTGACAAATCATTTCTAAAACGTCTTGTAGCATGAAATCCTGCATAGTCCCTAAACTCGCTAAATTAACTGTGCCTAGGGGAGATTCTTAGCTTGTAATGCAGTAATGAGTAATTGTTTAGTATTTCCTTTGAAGTACACGTTTGCTGCTACACTGTTACTAAACACATCTCATCAGCAAATCCAGAAAATTCTTTTAGCTAAAGGGATAATTATAAAGCTGTCTACATAACAAGATATTCTCTTTGAAGCTCTAAATCAGAATCCAAGACTGTATTTCTGTAACAAATATTTCTTTATATTTTTATTGATCTTCTCACCCTCAGGAACCTTAACAGCACCTTCTTCTCATTCAATTCTCCTGTCCAGTCACAGTGCTTGATAGCAGCTACTAAATTATTATTTAAGTAGCTATTCCAAATAGAACAGTTTTTTTTCATGTTGTCATGTGCAGATAAGAGATTGCAGTTTCACAAATATTCTTTTACCATTAGGAAAACTAAATTACTAATTTTTATTAAGCTATTCAACAGTTTGCACTGTCACTGAACATACTAACATCAAGGATAAATAAAGTCAGACAAGCTCCAGGAGTATGGTGAAAGAAAACAGTGAATTACACCATAATTTTTTTGCTTCCTTTATGAGGTATGAAAAAAAAAGAATTTTGGAGAACAGTCCTCAGAAACTATGAAATTGATGTAGAACAAAATTAAGTTAAAAATATATTGAACTAAATATACAAAATAATAATAATAATGCTAATAGAGTATGTTTCCATTTTTGGATCTTCCTGATTTTTTGTCGGTAATTAAGAGCATCATTTTAACTCAATTTGGTTAAATTCTAATACCTACACTTATCACAGGCACACTTTTTTTAAAATTCACACTTTTTCTTGGCTCATGCTGTTTACCTAAACCTTGATTAAAATGGATTAGCAACACCTAGATTAAAATTATTGGGATTTGAAGGGGTGGGTTTATTTTGTTTTGGTTGGTTGGGTTTTTTTGTTGTTGCTAGTTTGCTTGTTTTTAAGTAGAGCAAAGAACTTGAGACTACATACTTATCTTTCAGAGCAAGAGTGTCCTCAGCATTATTCATGTTCAGTTATCTGATATGGGAGTTATTTATCTCTTTCATGAAAAGCATCATTAAGCCTTGGTTATATCACAGTAAAAGAACTGAATCCCTTTTTTTAAATTTTTGATTTCTATGTTTCAGACAATTCTTTCAACTTCAATTGTCATGGTTTCAGTGCAATTACTCTCTTAATCTTTTCCAAACTTTATTATGCAAAAAAAAAGGTACACTTTCCAACATTAGTAGCTTAATTAAGCTGGTTAAACATGATTCAAAAACGTTTACCAAAAATAAGCCAGCGAAATCTGTTGATTAATGTGCTCTTTCACCTGATTACCTGTGGCCATTTAACATGGTCTTCATGCATTGGTCCAATTCCTTAAAAGATTTTATGGTTTTTAAACACATTGATTTAATGCAAGTGAAAATACATCATTATTTTCCATCTATATTCATTGTTTGACCATATTTTTTTTAGCAATTCTTTGTCTTGACGTTGGATTCAACAAAAGTTCTCAGAATATTAAATTAAGATACCCACAAAGCTAAGAAAGTGAACATTCAGATAAATTAGATTTTACAAAATAGTCCTAAGGTTTAGACATAAAGAGGTTGCTTACTGGAAGCTTTCTTACAATCAGGGGAAAAAGAGAACAAAAAATATAATATATAAATATGTCCCCCCAGTCTTTCGTGTGTAAATATGGAGAGCTAATTAGGGGAAAATACCCACACTTTTAAAAATCCAACATTATTCTCTCTTTCATTTCCATTCTCAAATACCAAAGGAATTGTAACTTCAGGATTTTTACTGTATCCCTTAAAATGCCTAGCTTCAAAATGAATTTCCTAGGCAGCTCTGTGAGTAAATGCATTTGTACATTCCTTCAATTAAGGATAATTATGAAGGTATTAGAATCTCTCCTTATGATCTTTGCATCTTCTTTACAGTTATGTACTTAAAGAAAACATCATTGAATCTATTTTTGTTATCTGAGGAAGTCTATATACCAGCTTTAAAAATCTCAAAACTTTATTAATAAAATTTCATCTCCCTTTTTTTTAAGTAAATGAAAAACCCATGCACAGAAATAATCATAAATCCATTCTGTATATGCAAAAAATCTCTAGGATTTTGCCTACAGTATTTCATATCACTCTAAATTTCAGGGTTTTTTTCAACTATCATTTTCATTTACTGACAAACTAATAAAAAAAAAGGCAAAAAACTAAACAAAATAATTAGGAGTGAAAAGAGAAAGTGCTCGACTAAATAATGGTTCATTCTGCCAGGCAGCATACAAAATGTATCAGCTGCAAACTGTGATTTTTTAGGGGTAAACACCTAAACATTGACCTTGGCTCTCACATTCAAGAAGTACCACAGTGCTTCTCTGCACCTCCCATACATAAAGTGGGCATTAAAAAATAGAATTAATAGTCAGAATAGAAAAAAAATTACACTCTTTTCTATATAAGACGAAAGCAGATAGCTGAATTAGATGATAGGCAAAAGCAATTAATAAGGAAAACTTTATGTTAATTAAGCAGCAGGGCTTGTTAGGTCATCTTAATTATGCATGCTAAATTCTGACTTGAGGCACAGAAAACTGTGAAGATTAATAGTTGTAGAGTAAAAGAATTCTGAACTCATAACACTTTATTTACGCTCTGTTTTGCTTGGTGTGAATCATGGTTGTCATATATAAATGTGGAAGTGTATTTATGCTCAGGGTTTTGTGGGTTTTTTCCTCTTTTGATGTAATACTTGTACAGACTCAATAACTGTAGTATACCAAAGTAAAATTTCTTTAATATAGTATGTTGCCCTTCTGTTTTCCTGAATATTTTTCTACTTATACAGTACAGATGACAACATTGTTAGAATTTAATAAAAATATTCAGTCATAATATTTAAGTATCATTTTTCCATTTTGCAGGAAAATTCAAAATTCATTTTTTACTTCAGACTAAAATAAGGATGAATTCCTGCAAATCTAAACTTTTTAAGAAAAAAAAATAGCTGAAGTTATATAAATTAAATGCTTTTATTTCATTATGGTTTGTTTGGGGTTTTTATTAACTTCTATTGTAAGTTAATTTTTCAAGAAGAAATCATAATCTGATTGAAAAATAGTGTGTTTTTATTAATGCCGAGTCATTCTGTTCAAGTGGTTGCTAAGTACCACTCACTTTCAAATGTCAGAATTCAGTATAAAGTTGGTGGAAAATAACAGTAATGAGCATATCATATATCAGAGAATAGTTTAATAGTCTAGTTAGAAGTTGTTTAGTAATGTGATAATACAAGTTTCAAATGCTAACAACCCACCTTGTCTGGAGTCTAACTTTTATAAAGTGCTTTTTGAACTGCTAACAAGTAAGAATAAGTGGTGAGAAGCAGGGAAATGCATGAATGAATGGATGTTTGTCCATTTGATTTTGGCAGAGTAGCCATTTTGGATTTTATTTGTAAATATGTAAGATCTCAAATTTTTAAAAAACTCACTTATATATATTGCAGAATTAAGTCCGGAAGTGCAGGATCAAGTCAGAATTAATTAAAAGTTTGTCCTAGTCAGAAAAAAAATGGATTTGAATTTAAAATGGGCAAAAATGAATTCTTTGTTTCCTTTGGACTTTTTTGCCCAAGTGACAAGAAGAAACAAGACAATGATAAATAGATACTGAAATGCTAGATACAGTTAATTCTACTAGCAAGAAAGATAAAGTATTGCAACAGTTTGATCTTTGACTCTTCTTTTCTTCTGCAATTTTCTAAAGGCATGGTTTATTACCTGTGGCAAAATTATCATTAAAAATTCTTGTACTTTTATTATAAGAAATAAAAGCCATGGCATGCCCCAGTTTCATAAGATATTTACTTTTATAAGTATTATATTTTTCTTTTTTTCTGATTAGTAAAAGTATGGTGATACAAAAACAATGATCAAAGTAAATACAAGACTGCTGAGAATACTTAAAATAAAAAGGACCATTGCAAATTTAAGAAATAAATATAAGTATTTAAGTAGCTTAGTAAGATATACCAAGTGTGCATGTGCATATCTGCACAAGCGTGTGACAGTTAAAAAGATACAAATGTACTTGAATGGCAACACATTTTGATTATTATTTCTATGTTATGAGGATAAGTATCATTTTGATTATTCTCAGACATTAGGAAATATGAAAGAACCATCAAAAGCACAATTTAGATCTATTAGTATGTGAATAATGATAGAAAAATCTCTTCAATAAGAGTAGACCAGACTTCCTCAGGACTTCTATGTATCATACTAAAAGAATATTCACATTTTTCATTTAGTTTCAAAATCAGTTTAGACTTTAATAGAAATAATTTCTTATAAACGCTTATACAGGGACACCTTTTATCTCAAGAAGACTGTGTAAAGAAAGTGTGCATAGTCTAACACAACACAGCAAGTGATTTCCAATATTTATACAGATTTTCTGGAGCCATGGAAAAACGAAGCCGGTTGTACTGTAGTTACTCTCCTAAATCATGGAATGCATTTAGTTTCTTTGTCATACACATGAGTAAACATTTATTAATAGAATTGTTCAATAAAGTAGCATTGATTAAATAATTTAATTTTTTTAATCCAAAGTCCATACAAAGAAATACTTAAGAAATCCTAAGAGAAGATTAAAATCTGATTGAAAATTTAATTTTAATCACTTTTCCTCTCAGGTGTGCTAAACTATCACCCTTTTCAGAGCTGTGCTGAGGAACAGCCCAGAAAAGAAAAGCTATTATAATTGAACTCTATAGGATTCACACTTGAAAATTTGACTTGGAACATTACAAGAGGATGAGATGAAATTTTATAACAACTTTTTATTATATTGGGATACTAAAGGTAAGATAATTATCCAGACAATTATATACTAGTTAGAGAGATATACAAGCCTACAGAAAAGACCTTGAAACAACAATTAACACTGGGATTTCTATGAACCATAAATAAGGAAAAGCAAAGTCAGAATGATATTAATTATTCTAACTGTCATAAGGGCAAAGTCAATATGGTGAAAAAGTAGAAGTAGCTTACACCACTGGAGCTTAAAAACTTTGCAATCCATAACTGCCTGGTTTTACATCACCAGAAAAAACTTGGTCTTCACTGAGGTCTCTAAATGCTTTATACAAGCTTCAGGTTTTTATTTGGCATGAGTTTCAGGTGTTTAAAAACCTGATTAAATGGCATTTATCTATGTGGTTCAAGCTGAATTCATTCCCATTAACCAGTCTTCTTGCTAATTTTTTTTCTGATTAAGCTGTAGCCATCATCAGGCAGTGAAAATAAAACACATTTCCAGTCCAGCCCATATCAGTTAGAGTATTCCATAGCAGCAATATATCTATGAAGAGTCTTTGAGTCCCAAGTCCACTTCTGACTTTAAATACACATGAACAACAGTGACATGAAAGTCAAATTTTACACATTTAACTGATTTTACAACTTCTCTGATAATAAGTCAATAAAATGGTTTATTTTATTCTGAGCACAGAAAGAGCATTGTGCAATGACGTCCTGATGTGACTTTCACATCTTCCAAATGGACATGCTGTGGATTGTTTTTCTGTATCTAAGGGCCAGATAAAAAGAACTCTGTAATCTCATAATGCTTGCCAAGATTATTAGACCTTTAAATATCATTTAAATACTATCTGCATCTCTCAGGTATTTAAAACCCAGGTAATCAAAGCACATTTACCTGCTCAATCAACAAAAAGAATGACCATAAAATATTCATCACAGTCTGTATGAACACTTGGTTCCACTTAGAGCACAGAGGGATCTTAAAGGCCCGGAAGAGAAGCCACTGTGTTTTTCATGCACTTTTTTATACTTTTCTATCCTGAGGCAAAGTAATGGTGTAAAGTATTATTCTTACACAGTCAAATACTAGCAATTATAGGTTTCTGCCTCACATCAGAAGCTTTTCTGAGAAAAGCACTTTCTTTACAGCACCACAGGAGATGAAAAACATGCAACTGGCCCACAGAACTCTATTCCAATATTTATTATTCCATTATTTTTTCACCATGGCCCTATGTTCTCATAAAGTAATTATCACTACTGGTTTTTTAAATATCCAAAGGTTTGAGGCCAGTTACATCTTTGATAAATACATAAAATATACAACTACAATGAATGAGAAGAAGTGATTCAAATTTTAAACTTGCAAAGGTAAAAATAATTTAAAAAATGTATTAATACATGAAACAATGAGTTACAGTAATAAGTAGCAGCTGTATATAAACGAGATGCATGCTTCACACAATTTTCAGATTTTGGGGGATTCATTTGCTTGTTTGAAATTATTTAGAGACATGAAGAATATAACTTTTAAACTACTGTATGATGAAACCTATAAGGTGCAGTGCAAGAAAATTAGTAAACAAATAACATTTAAAAAGTTTTAAATTATCATGTTCAAGGCATTATATACAGTAAGTACATTAAAAAAATATTTTTCTCTAAAAAGGGTAATTTTCCAGAAAAAAATTAACTTGTTAAAATATTTCTTGTAGTTTAGTACCTAATATCGATAAGATCCTTAAACCTTATCAGTAGAAAAAGATTGTTGATTAGCTGTGTTATGTGGAATAATTAACACAATCTGATAGATTACTAAGATACCTGTCTTCAAGAAATAGAATTTGCTATTTTTCAAATGGAAGATGAAAAGCCTAAAAAAAAACAAACAAAAAACCCCAACAGAACCAAAAACAAACAAACAAACAAACAAACAAATCCCCCAAAAAATAAAAAACGAAAGTCAAACAAAACCCAACTACCTAAATTGCTAAGGGGCCAAAGTGGAAAATCTTTCAACAAATTTGAAGACTAAAGCAGACCTAATGTAGGATATTTTTTAAAATAGATCCCTCTCTGACATTATAATTCCAGACTTAATTCCAACTAATGAACAGAAACTCACCAAAACCTAGCAATGAAAGTTTATTTGCAGGAATATAATTGTGATTTTTATGAACTGCAGTGAGGCCAGAGAGTAGTGGGAATGGAAGGAAAAAAATTTAAAATAAACAACGATATTATTTTTTAAAATAAACAACCAGATAATTAATCAAATTAATCTGAAGGCACAGAAAGTAGAAAAGATAGCAATAAGGTACTGTTTATATCATTAACAAAATATTTTAAAACAAGATTTATGTAAAAATTAAAAAGTACACATTATTAATGAATGAATCTTAAATGAATAAGACACAAAAGACAGAAAGAGATCATTTTCATTAGCTTGATTTTTGTCCCATAAAAAATTTTCACCAGGAAATTAGACAAATATGGACTAGGTGAATTTGACATTTAGAATATGGCATTATAATTTGAAAAAATATATATAGTATGCATAATTTTGAAACAAAGTCAATATAATCATGTATTCAATCTGCAAAATATTAACAGAAACATCATAGTTACTCTCTGACTCATGTTAACAACAATATTTGTTTACATACCTCTAAACACTTTTAGCAACAAACAAAAAGTTAAATTTTCTTTTAGCTTCACAAACACATAAAAAAAAGGAACCAAGTACTGGTATTCATACCGTCATAAATCCATCCAGCAAACCTGAATCAGGCTTTGGGGGTGCTTGCAAGCGCTCCATAGACCACTTCTCAATGATAGATGACACCTGGGTATTTTCCGTGTTTAGAATTCTGAATCCAGTCATGTTAACACCACTGTACCGATAGGGTTCCACATCCAAGGCAAACAGGTCCTGAAAAAATTACCATTGTATAATTCTGTAATACACTGCAATTGCTATTTCAATTGTTGGAACATCTCAGATGAAATCATGGTAATTTTTCAGTGCTATTTATGCTCGGAAGTGTGCTCTGCTTGTCTGGGGGCCTGTGTCTGTGAACAAGCAAATTGGCTGCCCTTATAGTGGGAGTAATCTGATTCTCACAGGAAGAACAGACTTTCAGGAAATGTTATCACAGAATTGTATCTACTACTAAGTAGGCTAAAATACTACAGTAAGCCCAAACATTATTGTTACTTGCTAAATATTAATATTAATTCCTAGTGTGTGGACTTAGCAGAAATCAGACATCAAATAATAAAATAAACTGAAGAGTTTCCTTGTGCTTTCACTTTCAGTGAAACTTAAACATGTTAGTCTTAGGAGGGTAAATTGGTGGAGGGGAGTGGGTGGGGAGTGGGGGTGGTGGTGAGCAAGGACAAGGGGAAATGTACATGGCTTTAAATTTAATCAAAAACATTTTTCACTGTAATCAATCTTTTTCCAAATATGGACATATCTTTGATTAAGAATTCATCTTTGCAAGAATAACTTTTGCCAGATTTTATGTTTTCGATATATCTGTATGTGTGTGTGTACAGTTAGCCCTCAAACACACACAGGGGGAAATACAATTAATAAAAGTTTAAAAAAAAAATCAAATATTAGCTCAAGAAAGTAAATTCAAGGTTGTCCCACTGCTTTGATCAAATCCTAAGAAGCAATGTAGAAATAGTACTTGACTTCAGGAAACTCAGGTCTAAGATCAAGTTTTTAACATGGGGAAAAAGAAGATGTAGTCAAGGTTATAGATAATATATTATTACCCTATCACATAATTTTAGTTTATTGAACATAGAAATTTTCTCCATAATTCATAGCTAGTCATTCATCTAATTTTTAATTTAATTTTTGTTGTCAGGTAGAGTTAGGTGTAACACTTGCCTGAATCCATTTTGTTTACTGGCTAGAGCTGAAGATTAAATATTGTACTATGGAAAACCAGAATATAACACCTACTGCTAACATCACTAAGCCTACAAAAATATCAACCAGTTATCAATCACTACTCATTTTTAATTCTTTAGCTAGTAATTATGATATAATTTCCCATGCATAGTATTTAAGATATTCAGGTGTCAAAATTCATTTAAAATAACCTAACTCACATCCTCTTTGCAAAGAAATAAAATGTTTTATTGCAAAGGAAATGTTGGACAGAACTAGAACTAAGTTACATCTTTCTCTTTAAAAAAATCTCTCAGTTTTTACTGTGCAAGAAGTCAGAACCTTGAATGCAGTTTTTTAATCCAAACACATTCATGTTTACACTGGAATGCAATAAATATACACAATATTATTATGCATATATTACAAGTGCACACAGGTCAGTGTATTAATGAGCTAGTGCATTAGATCCTGAATCAATCAAGAGGAGATTACACAGAAGACTGTTGTAAACACTGGGACTGGAAAATTTATTTGACAGGACTTTCACCATGTCAGGTAAGAAGCAATTAATATACCAAAACAGCTAAATTCTGATGCAAGTTCCAGAGCTACATTGCAAAATCAAAATCTGTCATATGTTTGTGCGCAGTAAATTATCTCTTAATAGTTCCAAGTCATCATAATACTCTTGTCTCCATAGAAAATCTAATGTTCTAATAAGTAAATAAGAATGACAGAAAATTCTGATTTTTAAACAGAGCTTTAAGAGTGAAAATTCAATGCCAATGGAGAGCATAGCCCTCAAAGGAACAATTTTCATCACTAGGAAAATAAAAATCTTAAAAATAAATAAAACAAATTTGAAACATCTATAATCCATTTTTATGGAGGGAAATCGATTCAGTGAGGGAAATTCTATTGCATGAAATCCTAAATCTGTAAGTGATAGAGCAATTTACTCTTCTAAAATAAGACAGGTATTTGTGCAGAGTTTGCCTTTGAACTTCACAAATTATTTTCCTTTCTATTCAACTAGCTATTTCATATTAATACTTTCCATGAACTTCTGTTTTGTGATTCTGAGATAGACTCCTACCCTACCATAAAGGATTCGTTTTCATAGGAACTTAAACATGAATGTGACTTTAAACGTGGGTCATTTCAAGCATGGTTTTGCCAAGGCACATCTGTCTCATGTTTTTCTCATACTTTTATTTTAAGAAATGTTATGAACTGCAATTTAATTAGACAAAATTGAATGCAAATTTAAGACAGAAAAATGTGCCCAACTCTAGAGACTCTGCAGTCTCTAATATTTTGCCAACTTTTTAACTGCTTTTTAGTTAGGTTGTGGTGAGCAGGAAAAACATCTTCAAGTGCATGTTTGTTATGTTTTGTAAGAGCATTCACATTTTAAATGTTCATTTATTGCAAATGATAGATCCAAGAATGATCAAATTCCTTCTAAGCTACATTTACAGTGGACACCAAAGAATATTGCATAATTCATGCGCCTAAAAAGCTTGTGTGAATTGGTAAGTAAAATGCTGCTAAGATTCACACCAAATTATTCATGAATCATATGACAGAGAAGAACTACTTTGTAAAATGTTGGATTAAAAATATGGAATATATGAGTAATTTTTAAAATGTCATAATATATACAAATAGCTAAAAGATAAAAAGGACAAAACGCATAAAATAAACAATGAATTATGAATTATACGCTTAACCCTCCTTGCCAGTTAAAATCTGCAGTGCTACAGTCAGATGCTTTTTCAGGTCTATCAGTTTCCAGGGCACACTGTTGAACAATAATTAAACCATCCTGATGAGTTTTCCCTGAAATTAAGAAAACTCAGCAAAGAAAACATCTTGCACTCACACCCCATTCCAGAGAGACCTTTTCCACTTTGTTAAGTAATATAATTAGGAAAGTAACATCTTTGTTGGATGTCATCACTATGTTTTTACAAGCCACTTACCAGTGTGGTAAAGATATAGTGATAGTATTCTGTCATCATCCCCATAGCTAAAGCCTTGAAAAAATAAACAAAAGATTAATGTTTCTGAGGCCACATAATACATTTTTATCACACTTGCATGGCAAATGAAACGCTGGCAAAGAACACTACTAAGATCAGACTATAGGGTTGGAATTATACTAAAATTAGGTCAAGCAAGTCATTTCTTAGCAGTTAGAGAAGATTACTGACTATTAAAGGAATTTATGAACCAGATCATCTGATAGAAAGAATATTATTAGACTGTTTAGTGCAGTAAATGTGAAAGAGGCTTGTATTTTTACATACTAATGGGTACATTAAGTTACAACACAAAATTTGAGTCGACAATATTTTCATTCATTATTGAACCCTTCCCTTAAAATGAATTACCTAATAGGAATTTTTTTTTGTACTTTGATGAACAATACCATGCATTTAAAAGAAGGACCCAAGCTTATATTATACATGTGCACATTTTTCCAACCATGGAAGAAAATTCTCGAGTCAAATTTTGAACAGCAAGATAGATACCACTTAAATAAAAATGAAGAACAAATATTCATAGAATTACTTTATAAATTCATGTATCTATCCAGTACCCTCATCGCTCTTGCTAACTATAATATCAAGTAGTTTCTGATAAACTGTGCATTTTCTCTCACCTGCATAAAAACAAATTTTTGTAGATAAAAAACTATGTCTCACAATGTTTATTCATGAACGGCATTTTCTCCTGAAAAGCGTGTATCTCCATGCTCTGCACAAAAGCTGCCTTAATATTTTCTTCCTTTCCAGGAATTTTCAAAGGAATTCTTTGCTAAGTTGCTACCAGATGGACCTCCTTAAAGACACTGAAGGCCACAATTATACTACTGGGACAATACTAGAATTTGTATTAAAAAGAATTGTCATCATTCTGAAGGCTGTGGGAGACTTTTTACTTATGACAGTGCCTGAAAACTGATGAAATGAATAGTCTATATGATCTTTTCCAAAGAAAAAAATCTAAAACTAATCCAAACATCAGTTGCAGATCAAATGTTATACAAGATTTTAAACAAGATTTTGAAAAAAAACACACCACTTTTCCAAAGAATGTCTATACTTGTCTATTTAGAATTCCACAATAGTGCTTAGAACTAGAGTATAGTGTTCCAGTAACAGTTAAATTCTCTTAAACACAGGAAAATCACTTTCCCATGAGAAATATTGCAACTTCATTAGGAACTCTACAACTACGACATTCTTAGATTTTATAGGAACTTTTTTTTAATAAAACCGAAGTATCTTCCTCTATACATGTAACACATTTGCAGTCATCTATATCATAACTGCTTCTAATCAAGTCTTCGTACTCCAAAGGATCCCTACACAACATCCTACGCATGTTCCTTACTCTGCTATGCGATGATGCTGCCTCTTTTCCAGGTCTTCCTTCTTTCACTTTCTCACTTCTCTAAAGATCTCACTTCTTTCTCCTCTTCAAACATTGTAATTTCTCTCTTCTCATTATTACAGTGCTTCCCTAACCTTTTAAATTATGTATGCTTTCCCTGGTTGCCTGGTGATGTAGATAACAGTGAGATTTGCCTTAATTTAAGTATGCTTGTCTGATTAATGGGATTTTTTCTTTATTTTTCATTAGTATTTTTGGCCAGCAAAGAGTAGTTGCCATTTCACTAGGCTCTCAAGGTACTTTGTTATCTCTATTTTCAACTTGTGTTATCTTCCATCACCTTCACTGTGAATCTTTCCCATCATCCTCTCAAGGTGAAACTCCTTGTCATGTCTCCCCAGATTCATCCCTCCATTACCAGGGAAAAAAAATGGATCAGGTAATAATTCAGAAATGGATATATATTTTTTTTTTTCAATAATCACTTATAAACACTATATTTGGAATATTAACACTAAATAATTAAATATATTCTCAACATCACTTGTGTCAATTTTGACAGCAAGTGCTCACATTCAGCTTCAGAACTACAAATTTTAGGCATATTTAAAGCATTGCAATATAGGACCTGAATGGAAAAGTAAAAATCTACAGAATCTGTACAAAGATCTAAACACTCATGAAAGAATTTTTTCTGTATCTTCCCTCTGTAATCTTTAGGGTGAGCAGCATACTTTAATAGAACAGCTTACAATTTGATTTAAAGAGTCTGAAATAACACTCTTGGGATGTGATTAAAGATACAATGCTTTTAATTTTGTTCCCATTTCCCTCTATTCATACATTTTTCACAATGTTGTATACTGTGAAATTGAAGTTTCTTTTCACCTAAAAACTACTAGGTGCTGTATAAGTAATGTATTTCGATGGAGTTACTGTTAGTATTGCATCTTAATATGGCCATCAACACATTTTCCAGCTGCATTGTTTAGAGTTTAAAATACTTCAAATAATTAAATGTACATTCAATGATTTGGGCTAAACAACTAGAATAACTAGGCTTACATTTAGAAAAAAACACAAGCAGAGGTTTAAAATTACTAGGAATTAATAAAAGTTTTTTAATCAATGAACAATAAAGAAAAGAAATCACATTATACATGTAGGCTTACTAGCAATTTTAATTGTACCCGCAATAATACCCATAAGTACCTCTAACGAGACACATATTTCCAACTGTTAAATACATTTTGTTTTCAATTTAGACCCTACAGTTTTCTAGCAAACATAATACAAACATGAATTAAAGCCACTAAAAGCTATGCATTAGAAGTGTAGAACACTCTTTCCGTTTAGGTATTCTTCCTATCCTCCTTCTTGGAAGTCATTGCTTAATTAAAAAACTATGGAGAAGATGGTCTCTGAGCCAGTTAAGTATTTGGAATTCTGCTGTATCTCACCTACTCATCTCACTTGCACACAATATTTTCAAAGCATCTACCCAAATGTACTTGGGTATTTTGTGGTTCCATAATTAGTGCAAAGAGAATATCAATTCTGTCCTCTCAATGGAAGACAGTAATAGTGTCTGTTGGTAACATACTGTTCACTAATCACTATCTGATTAGGAATACACATCTTGGAGGCCTCAAATAAAAATAAATATATAAATAAATATATACATACCTACATATAGATTTGCTATAAAAAATAACACTAAGCAAGCACTTAAAACCATACATAAAGCATCAATTCTACAAAGTACCAGTTCTTCATAGTTGAAAGAATAATATTCATTCATGTTCTTCCTGAACATAAATTGATTAATCTGTTTCTTTATAAAAGCATAATTAAAGCATATACAGTTTGTGTCACCAATAAAATTACCTCTGAAATCCTTGGTTGATTTTCAGTTAGGCCTCAGTAAAACTGACATACAATTTCCCTGCTTGTTAAATACCATTAGGTCTGGATAATACTTTTATTTATTAGGGATGAAAAAGATTAAGCCATCTAAAGCAAAATGAGGATTACCTGTTTCAAGATGCCTGCTGCCATTTCATGGCTGCAGTCAAAGATTACATGGAATTCTTTGCCTCTTTTCATCTCCTTTAGCAATGGCTTTGCATCTTTTGTGTCAGCTGGTAACTGACGGATTTTTAGTCTTAGGTTGTATCGTGATGGAGCCTTGATGAGCTCTTGTAATCGAATGAGACCTTAAAGAAAACAGGAGTCAGGAGAAAAGAAAATTATCAAAACAAGAACCTGAACTGCTAGCAGGAGAACATACTATAAACATTCAAAGTTTCCTGATTTTTTTCCCTTCTCAGTTGGTTGGAACTGACACACAAAAATGTTATTAAAAAGAAAAATTAAGTATCTGTACTCCCAACACTTCATCACAAGTCTCTTTTCCCTTAATACTAACGGACAGTAAGCAGCCTCACTTAGGATTACCTTAAGACAGACAAATCTTCCTCCAGCATTATCGTGCAACTGCGACATTCCTCTTCGTAAAACATATTACTCTAATTCAATTAAAGCCATATCCCAGACTAATAGTTTTAAATCAGACTAGCCAGTCTCCTAACTAATAAATTTAATTTACATACAAAGTTGTGAATCATTTCAGCACTGTAGAACACTCCGGCATGAATCTGTTCCCATATTTCTATACCGAACCACTTTTCAAGAAGAGCAAGAGACAAAAGCAGCTTTACACTACTGTGCAAGTTTTGGAATCAAAACCACTCCAGAACAAAACTTATTATGTTTGTGGAAGTGACTTTGAAATTAATTTGATTGTATAAAACCTTACCGTGATCCCTGATCAAGTTTTCTGTACAAGTACTTAGTATTTTTAATATATCAAGTGTTAAAGGGAAGACTGATTGCTCTTTCTTGACTGCAAACTGTTCTTTCAAAGCATTGTTTACCCAAAAGGGCACAGTCCCTAATATGCATGTTTTATTCATATTTTCAGGTGTTACACCAATCACCTTTGTTACACCTTGGAGACGGGATGGACAGTTAAGTTGTCAAGGAACTTTGCGATGGGATGGAAAGAAGGGGAAAAAGAATGCTGCTTTTCTCTCTGTAGGAAGTTTAAGTTACAAGATTTTAGTAAATGAATGTAAGAAACTACAAGTTGACAGGTCCCTTGATCTATCCCCATTGCACCAATAAAATACAGTTTTTTCTTACTATAGGCCCAAGATTTGTTTCCGAATGGCAAGAAGTGTTTTCTTGCTTACAGGAATTTTTGAAGTAAATGTTCTCCAATCCACTAATGAATTAAAGATTTAGTTTAATTAGTTTGAGAATCACAGAATATTCCGAGTTGGAAGGAACCCACAAGGACCATCAAGTCCAGCTCTTAACTGAATAGCCCATACAGGGATTGAACCCACAACCTGGGTGTTATTAGCTCCACACTCTAACCAACTGAGATAACTGTGAGTAACAGCAGTGGGTGAAACCCAAGAATTCAAAAACTTCCAAGATTTGTTCTGTTCCAGAGCATTACCCAAGAATATCAGCCCCTAAATGTCCTAACTGGACTGTTCAAGAATTTTTAAAAAGTTGTAATCTTCATAAATCTTATCATCATTGGACTACCTCAGAAAAAGAAAAAAAATCCCACCAAAATTTGAAATAGATCTACAGATGCAGGAACTAATACTGGAGCAATTTAGGGGCTGACAAGGAGGATACTATGATAGTGTCTGCCTTCTGTGTTACCTATGTATCTGATAGAGAAGTGATGAGCAATAAAAAAAGTACCACAGTGGAAGGCAGTACAAAAGGTAGGCAGCTACCAAAGAAATCCAAGAGTGAGAATATGGGGAAGAAAACCTGTGAATGCGCATCTCTTCAGTGCCCTGACTGGACCTCAGTGCTGGGGCAGTACAGATATGCAGGCAAGCACATGAAGTATTTATGCCTTCAATTACTGTCAATAACAAATAGTAACCAATGAGGTTTCTCAAAACATATTTTAAGACAAATTAAATCTGAGACATAAGCAAATTCCAGGGGCTTCAAAGCTATGTTTTTTCTCCTGTCCTCATCAATGTGAAATAAAAAGCAACCTCAAACTTTTAATGTATAGTATTATTCATAGCTTCTACATGTAGCAGAATATTTAATTTTAGTAATAGTTACAGTGAGCACATACTTCCATTTTTAAGATTTGAACATATATTTCACCATGTTTCCAGCCACCAGCATTTGTAAAGTTCAGATGGATTATGGCAGAGAACAAAACATGTTCCGGTCTACTAAATGACTCACTTCAGTAGTCCACTTGGCCACCCACTATAAGGAATAAATTTTTTACTGGCATATGTTCGACACCTTCCAGCTTGCTGGGCTCTCAACAGGATGATTTTGGAGAACAAAACTCGCTCACTTGCAAGGGAGTGGAGAGTGCATGATGTGGGGTGCTACTGTGAAGGTGTGCCATGGGTGGCAAGTACCACTGCCACAGTTACCCTACAGCTCCTTGCTGAAGAGAAACACCTCACAGAACAAAAAATTACGCTGAGCATACCTTGCTCTGGTACTTTTTATTTCTCTGGTAAAGTGTTGAGAAGCAGGATTTCCCCATTCAGGCATTAGTGGGAACTGAGAGCAAGTAAAGGCTTTCCAGTTCTGGATCACACTTCAAAAGCTGGCTCTTTTAAATACTAATTAAAGGCTAGAAGTTTCCTTCTACACTGTATCTACCATTTCGGATGTAGCATTTGTGTTTTTAAAAGTGTGCAAAAAATAGACTAGTTTTACTGGAAAGTAAAACCCACCAAAATAATTTCCTGAAGAAAAATGGCAAAATTCATCTAAGAACAAAAAAACAAAAACACTACCATATACAAACAAAAACTTTTCTAGATTAAATAGTGAACAGTGGGTCATTATTTGTAACCAAATTAAAAATTAAGCATTGGAAAGATATAACCTAAAAGAACAAGGTCCTACATATAAACTGCAGCACTTGGGTTCATCTATGGACAGTAGCTGCTTCCCAGCTCCTGGTTGTCACTGATCTTCTCTTCCCCTGAACACCCTAAAATCCTGGCTTCTGCAGGAGTAGTTTCTGCAGTAGCAATGGCCAAAAAAAGTTCCAGGGGAACAAAATATCGCACAGTTGAGAAGTAACCAGGCAATCCACGTATGATATAAGTTCTGCCACTATCCTTTAATAACAATCTGTTTGGAATTCAATTTTTCACAGCTATCAGACATCATATGTTAAAGGCTTTTTACAGTAAAACTAAAGTGTTGGAGTAACAAAAAACGAGGTCTACCTTATTTCGTCTCTTTAACAGATAGTCCTGAATACATCAGGTGAAGTCAGACTAATTGCTTGCTTTCATTTTGAGGTGTTACCAAAATTTGTTCTATTTTTTCACCTCTTCCATTTGGATGATTGAGATTCCTAACACTCAAAGAAGGTTGCTGATTCCTGCTGTGTGCAGTTTGTCTGTGGGACTCAATTTCTATCCTTCTATCCTCTGTGCATACTGGTGAGGGCCAGAGTAGTTTTAGGTCAAACAAACATATTTATATATTAATTAAGATTTTTGAGCTACTGTCAATACCAAAGTAAGTTTCATTGCTGTTGTCTGACATTAGAGGAAGTGTCATAACAAGCTGGTTATGCAGGATAAAAGTAACAAGCTGTCAGGCACTGAGAAATGAAAGTTTCTGAATCAGCAAGGGACAGTTTAAAAAGGACATGTATGTAGCTTATCAGAAGAAGAGGTATCAGAGCCTCCAGTGAAGGGAACTGCAAGGACTATGAAGCTAAGGATAAAATAAGTCCTTCCTTCACCATGATTTTGAGGAGATCTAGAATATTTTTAATTCAATACTTGTCTAGAATACTTTTTAAATAATTTATTTAAAGTATAATATGAGTTGCAGGCCTCAGATGAAAAGATGACCTCTTATTTTATTACTATTTATAAGATCCCAGTGTAATGCAAAAAAAACCAAAAAAAAAAACCCCAAAGCAAACAGAATACAACCATTTGTGTGTATAAGCTCCTAAAAAAAATCTATTTTACAACAGTATAGAAATAATAGCTGCATTTTGGGAATGTACTTCCTGCATTTTCTTTCACCAGGGACACCTTTTTCCTGTCCCTTTAAACTCTCAATTCCTTCTTTTAGCAGCCACTGTGATAGAGCCCTACCTCTGAATGGCTGGGAAGAGTGCGGTGTGAGTAACTCTTTTCAGAAGCTGCCATCAATTCATCTTTAAGGAGAATCCTGAAGGAGCAGTTTGTGAGCTCTCCAGCTGGCATCTTCCTCCAAAGAGATCAATCACATTACCTCCTCGACATGTTCAACTTCAACCAGTCCAGGAAGCAAGAGCCCCAAGTTTGTTTTAAAACCTGTCTCCAGCCCAGCAGTCTTGCAGGCCATTGCTACGCCACCTGGCCTGCTCATCAAACTATTTATCATTTCCATTAATGCTGCCTTTGTGCTGCACAGGAAGAATGCAAGCAAATGCATTTTGCAATAGGCTGAACACATGAACCTTTTTCTGTTCGAAAACACTAATGCTCTTTTAAAGGCTATTCCTTATCTTCACAACATCAAAAATTTCAAAACTAATAATATACTGCTTTGCGGAGCCACCAGAGAATAGTCTCTCTATTTTTAGCAAGTTGTTTCTTCTCACACCTCTCTGTACTCTTCTCCTTCCCTGGCAGCCCCCTGCCCGGTTTTTTTGGTTATGTCTCAGAAAAATCTCATTGTGTATTGGGCTTTGAAAGGGGTACGGGTAGAAGGGAGGGGAATGCTGGTTTATTGGCATTGATAGAATGTTTCGCATCAACTGGAACAATTCATTGCTACAAATTGACTCACAGAGATTACCCATGAACTCAAAAGCTTGGTTTTATCATTTTCACCTAGAAAAAACCCTCTACTGAAAAGATTGGAAAGAAATTGCACTGGCTAGCAGGGGTTCTCGAACAGTGGGCTGTTCTGTGTTCTTTGTGCTGTTATGTCTAATATAGCAACACCATTAAGAAAAGCACAGAGAAAATAGAGACAAAGGAAAAAGACAGCTTGATGGACCTTTCATATTTATTCATATTAAGCTTTTTTATTACATTAAGATCATTTCACTCAATTCCAGCAGTGTAAACGATCCTTAAAATGATCATCAGTTATATTTAATCCCATTAAGATACAGTAACAAAGGCATCTTTAATAGAAAAAGTTCTAAGATATGTAGTCCAGAAAAAAATAATTGTCTTCTCACTGTAAATACAATTAATGCAGCTCCTTGTTAGAAGCTTTAGAGTCTGACATTTTAGCAGGATTTTTAACTCTTGTAGGTAAAAGATTGGAGAACAATTAGAACAGTACATGTGTATGCATACATATATATTTTACAAATATTAATGCATCAGAGTCTGATGCCATCTGCAACTTGCAGTATTTAAAATGTACTACAATTAGTGGCAATAACATGAAAAAGAGTTCAAAGATATCTAGTATTATGTTGACTTATTTTTCTGTTAAACATGACTTCTACAAGGGAAACAATAACACTGTATCAGTAAAAAGAAGGAAATGTGTGTGGTAACTGACTTCAGAAGAATTTTTGCCAAAGAAAATCTTATTTAACAAGCCCTTTGTCAAAAATATACTTGTCCTGTTTCAAACGGGTTTAGCTGAAAATTTAAAAATTAGATCCATGAGGGCAAGCCAATACACAAGAATCACTCACAATAACCGTAGTATTTGCTCAAATGACTGCTGGAGGTGTATTTTTATGACATAATTTCCTTCTGGGGGAAAAAGTGCAGATGTATAAATGTTCCACAACGTCAAACTACCTATACCTATGTACTTATCTCCTTGTCAAAACATACAGTAGTGACCACTCACCAAACTCCTCCTCTGACATACTAAAGAACTACTGTTTATAAGTCAGAACAACCTTAGACTATATTGACGTGTTCTATCATATCTTAAAGAATGCATTCCAAGTTCCACATTGCCCATATGTGGCTTTTTGGCTGTATAAACACATTCAAAGAGTTTACACTGCAGCAGTTTATGCTTTAGAAAAAAATAATTTGATCATCAATTTGGGATTTTTGAGGAGAGGGACAGGAAAGGGTGGGGCATTTAAGTAATATAGTTCTTTTGAGCATATCACTAACCAAAAGTTTTAGTCACCCTGAAAAGACAGTTCTGGACCACTGAGTATGACAGGAAAAGTAAGTTATGTTATTTCCTCCTGAAAATATTTTTTAAAATTATCTCTTGGATGGTATCCATGCCAGTAATCAGAGAAAATGTTTCAGTCTAGGTAGTTTTCTTCTTAGGTTTGTTTTCCCAGCTTGTGAAATACAATGGAATCATAGAAACATTAGGTTTGGAAAAGATCTCCAAGATCATAGAGCTCAACCTTTGACCAAACACCACCATGCCAAGTAAACCATAGCACTAAGTGCCAAGTCCAGTCCTTTTCTTGAACACTTCCAGGAATGGTGACTCCACCACTTCCCTGGGCAGCCTGTTCCAATTCTTGATATCTGAGAAAAATACTCCCTTCTAAAAACGAAAAAAAAAATAGGCAGAACTATATTTTTAATTAGACATGTGTGTGCAGGTATGTGTATGCATTTGAAATACAAACCTCATTATTGTGAAAGGTTTGAAAGTGTCTAGACTAGGCCAGGAAAAAAAAAAAAAAAGAAAAAAAAAAACAAATCAAACCCTGACCCTGTTTTCTTTTAGACTAAAAAAAATGTAATTTTTGAACAATTAATTAGTACAGGAAAACAGAAGTGTTTAAAATTACATTCATGACTAATATTGAAGTTGCAATTACTTTAATGCCATATATAGAAGAGACTACCTTTAAGGTTAAAAAAAAATCACTGAACAAGAAAACCATGGATCCAGGTTTAACTCCATAGACAATCAAGATTTCTATTCTGATACTGTGCATATCACTTAATTTTTCTGTTTCTTGAGTCTTAGCATCAGAATGTTAAATCCATTGTACTGTTGTTTCAGCGTAACCAGCTGTAACTGAAGAGCAAGGCAATAATCAGCTTTATTGTTTTCCTTAAATATGCTAAGCAAGCACATCAGAGAATGGGTGGGAACATCTTTCTTTTATAGTTGTAAATAGCCAATCCCAATTGAGCTTATTTCCAGTAACAATTCTTTTCTAATAAAGGCTTTGCAGTACTGCAGTGGAAAAAAAGCCCTCTACCCCATCCAACACAGTTCCACAAGAGAGAATCAATGTGCTACTAAAGTTCAGAAAACACCTTCAGTTCATGGAACAGTTTTGATCTTGAAGCTCACCACACCAAGATGAAGAAAACTTTTTTTCATGCCACCTAAGAACTTATCAGATAAAACATACAGCAGCCAGAAAGAAAATAAAAATAAAAAACTCAGTCCTGTCCATCCTTTCCGCACCTTTGCATCTAATGTGTGAAAATGTAAGAAAGAAAAACATAATTGAGGGAAATGCTGAAAATTAAGACAACATTATGCCTTATTAATAGATTAGATTTGCCATGGTTTTCTAGTCTCTGGCTGCATTTGACATTTATATATGTCAAATTCTCTGTTATGCTATGTGTGATTTGAAATGTTGTTATTTTGTTTTCTAAACATGTTTTTTTGAACATTTTCATAAAATTTTATCATTAGTTCAGTATTATGATGGCTATAGCAATAAGAATTAACAGTCCTGGGCATTTCAAAATAATTATCATAATTGTATGAAATATGATCTCTCAAGTGGCTGCTCTATGAGCAGTGCAGTTTAATGAGGGTGAAGAGGGGAGAAAAAAGAGCTATATTGCAGTCAAAGGATAAAAGATTTTGTCTAAGATGTCAGAATCAATGATAAAAGATGCAGTAGAACAAGTTAGCAATTCCTAGACATACCACAGAAGTATTACTACTGTATCAAACTATACAAAGCTAAATAAAAAACACTGTCTACTATAAATCAAAATGGATTTAGCTTGAAAAGATACATAAATTAACATCCTCAGATGAAATTTACACTAGCTTAGCACAATTATTCTTGGAAACAAAAGCAGTTATATTTTTGCTTAAAAAAAAAAATTGGTAAGAGTGCAAGAGAAAATAGAGCTCTGTAATTGAAGCTGAAATGAATTAAGACATTAATATTTGAACTGAGAGTGAGGCAGAGCAATTCACAAAGGGACTGACATCACAAGTGTATTTCGCAGTGCTCCCCCAAGCAGAGGACAAAATACGTAATACTGAAATAGGAGTAAAAGTGTACTTAAGTTCGGATAAATCTTAAATGTATGTCCCATACAAGATGTGAATCTGATCTTTTCTCAGTTTTCCTCTTATCATTTTTCACTTAATTTTCCTATCACATATTTCTGTATTTGGATGTAATAAAAAATTTTCCAGTCTTCATGAAAGAAACAATTATTTTGATCATACATTCCCTAGGCAATTTTTTGTAAGATTTAAAATTTCAAGTTTATTCAAACTCACAAAAGCAAAACAATTTAAAGCACTATTTGGAACATGTTCATTGTTATAACTTATGGAAATATTACCTCCACCTCTGGTCCTTAGGCTTAGTGAAAGATATTGTAAAGTACCTTACAGATTTTTAAAATTTATTTATTTTAAACCAATAGATTTGTTTTTGTAATACTGAGTCTTGTTGCAGCAAGTCCAAATTCAATTATTGGCCAAAATATGGGTGAGGGCTACAGTACGTTTTCCTGAAAGATAGGCTAGAATCATGCATTTGGTTAACTTGTTAACATTTACTTAGCTTAAATTTTTTTAAAAATTAATTAAAATCTGCATAGAATTATTCTCAAAGAATAATTACAGGCCCGTTTAGCAAAAAAGAATAACAGAATTTAACTTTATCTTCAGACAACCGGGTAAAGTAATTATTAACATTCAAACTGCATAAAGACTAAAAGTGTTTGAAAGTGAAATTTTAATTTCATGACACCCTCCATTCTGCTGATATATTCATATAACACTAGAAAAATATTTCTGGACTTTATTGAATAAATAGGGTAATGACTGCCTTAGTAAAGGAATACACCAACCAGCTACATCCAAATACCCTGATTAGGTTAAGCACATAACTACTAATTGTATTTTCACTTGAAGCTACTGTGCACAGCACTTGAAACACTCTGTATTTAAGACATTATGGAATGTGTAATCAGTCAGGATAATATTTCTTCATTGTCCAAATTATTAGTGCTATTAATTATTACGATTTTACCAAATTTGACTTTATTAAAGAAGGCTTAAAAATCTATTGTCTTCAATAAAAATATTCAATAATAGTGTTACAAATGCTGTAACCTCTCTGAACTGGAGACTGAAAAGATGTGGAGCAGAACTACATGCCATTCCATCTTATATGCATGGAAAGCCTCAAGTCTGCTTTGTTCAAATTGGCAAATATAACCCTCCCTTAGATACTCATTTCATTCATTCCACTAAAGCAACACAGAATAACTATTAATTGATCATGCACAAATTAGAAATGAACAAGCATAGTTTCATTTAACATTCTGTGCTAAGCTATACCATCCCACTCTCTGTCTTTGATATGATTTACATACTAATTCATTTATTTACAGAAAATGTACCCACCTAGCCCTTCATTAGCAAGCGATACTGTGAATTCTGCATCTGCTTCATAGAACCAGAATAAATGCTAGCTAAAATTGCAGAAGTCAAAACAGTATAAATATACAAAAGTACACACAGATGCAGTATTCATCTATACATAATATAAATATAAATCCAGCTTGAGGAATCACTATCAATGGCAGTGGAGTAACTTAATATTCATTTATAATTTTATGTTTCTGCACATTTGGTAGAGACATTAGTCAGTACCAGTGGTAGGTAATAGTCCTGATATAGACTCTGAAGGTCACCCTTACCCGTCTTTCTGTTCTGTCTAGGCAAAGCAATCTGAAAACATTGACGTTGAAAAAAATTAAAGAATAAAAAATAATAATAGTAAAAAAACCGAACACCCCCGCAGGAAAAACACCAACAAACCACCAAACTCAGGAGGTGGATTTTCCATAGCCTTTCAAGGACACCTGTTATTTTTTTCTAACCTAAATGTTCCTAGCTGAATTCTTTCTGCTACAGTTTTAAACGTGTCTAACTATTGTCTAACATAACGGATAGTTTATTTGTTTCCTTTTGCAAGGCTTTTTTGTCCACTTTCCCTACACTAAAGTAACAGTCTTCTCCTGCCAGGTCATATTTTCCTTAACCTCTGATTTCAAGAACCCTCATCTTTCCTGAGATCAGCTGCAAAGAGCAATGTAATAAAATGTGACACTTTTTTTTAATGCAGATGAAATTTTAATTACCTGGGAATTTCTTACACATGAAACTCCAGGTCAGACACCTGCAATGATTTCTTTCTCATAATGCCGTTGTTGGCTTATCCACACTGTGACCAAGTCTTATGCCTGAGAGAGAATTATTAAAATACTTTAACACAAATTAGATTTTCTAGATGGTTGTAACTTCTGAGATTGCCACCTGCATATGTAATTTATATATTCTTCATACCAGAAAATGAACTTTGCAAGTCTATCTTTTCAGTAAGATGTAACTAATCTATTTACGTTTATTACTCTCCATTTGCATCCATTTGAGAACACTTGCATAAAGTACCTATTGCCCTAATTTGCATATATGAATGTCAGCTTGAACAGTTTGGCTTTCTTAAGTCAATATGTATCACATCAACTGATTTTTTTTCCTCGCCCACAAGGCACACTGACCTGGCAAAGGAGGAAGTTCTACATTATTTACTTCTGATAAAAGAAACCTCACAGTTTGCTCAAACTTAACACTTAGAGACATTTTTAGTGCTTACAAGTGAACAGGTTTTTTGTGGTTTTTTTTTTCCCCAGGAATAGAAATTCAGTTAACCGGTCTATTTAAAACAGCAACAACAACAACCAAAAAAAAAAAAAAAAA